>WTSP01013997.1:52155-84690 GCA_025331215.1 Actenoides lindsayi
GTGAATATGTAAGTTTGCAAATCCCGTTCAATAAATTACCAGAAATTCAAACTTCTTAGTCCACATGAGAACACAGGGTCCTACATCCAAAGGGCTTTGGTCAGCTGCCCATAACTATGCTTGTAGGTCCCGGATGTTGCTTGTTACACTACAAGATTTTTTTCATAGCATTTTAATTCTAACTTCTGTCATTGTTTGAGTGGCTTTGGAGAACTGCTGGTGGTGTTAATTTACATTATTATCTCTCCATGGTTTAATTACCATGGAGACTTGCGGGCTTTACTGTTACCGTAGAAGAGGATGCTACTTGGATAGCATAGAACAATAGAACTGTAGAATGGTTTGGGTTGGAAGGGACCTTAAAGATCATCCAGTTCCAACCCTCCTGGCGTGGGCAGGGACACTTCCCACTAGGCTCAAGGCCCTGCCCAATCTGACTTTGAAAACTTCCAGGGAGGGGGCATTCACAGCTTCTCTGGGTGACCTGTTTCATCATCTCACCACCCTCACTGTGAAGAATCTCTTCCTAATATCTAGTCTACATCTACCCTCATCCAGCTTAAATACATTACCCCTCGTCCTATCACCACATGCCCTTATAAAAAGTCCCTCCACAGCTTCCCTGTAGCCCCCTTTCAGATACTGGAAACCTGCTATAAGGGCCTTCTCTCCTCCAGGCTGAACAGACACCACTCTCACAGCCTGTCCCCACAGAGAAGGTGCTCCAGCCCTCTGATCACCTTTGTGGCCTCCTCTGGACCCATTTCAACAGCTGGATGATGTTCTTGTGTTGGGGGCCCCAGAACTGGACTCATGCTTCTCATCAGATCCAAACCATATATAAACCCTCTAGATGCTTGATCTATGATGATCGTCTAGATTCTTTGTAGACTCAGTTGAGAGAGAAAATTAATTTCTCTCAAGATATCCATTTTAGACATCTGTCTTAAGTATTTGCGAGGAACAGTTTATCCTAATCAGGATCTTTTTTCATTTACTAAGAGGCGTATATGTGCTAAAATTCCCAGGCAGCTGAGAGTGTTTCACCCTTGGCTACTATGGTTGCTGCAGAAATAAGGCAGGATAAACTTTTTTTAAGTAGAACTTGCAGCTACAAGCAATCACTTAGTATTTTCAGTAATCTCTTTGAAAAGAGCTTCTTTCATTCTGGAAAGATGGCCTAAATCTTTTAAGGCATAAAATATGAAAAACTTTGGAGGCTTTTCCAGGTTAAAAGGTACATCACATAAGCATGATACTATATATATTGCCATCTCTAAATCTTGGTTAATAAGCATTTTAACTCATGCGGACTTCTTCTTGTAAGCCAGAAGAAATGATACCCTGGTTTGAGATGAATAATACCTTTGTGTTTGAACTGATGTTTAATTATAACAGATTGGAATTTTCTTAACCTTAAACATTTGTAGGTACTATAAGAGACCATGAATGGAAACATCAGTAAATAATGAAGTTATATCATTAAAATCAAAAGCACATTCTATGGTCTTATAAGTCATTGGAAAACTAGAGATCTAAAAGAGTTAGATTGAAAACATGCTGAGAAATTGAAGCTGAATTCCTGAAACTCCAAAGGAGACCATGTGAAATACGAGTAGTGTTTCCTTCTCAAAATAGATTGTTCTATTAATAGAAGCCTAAAACGACGCTTCTGCGCTGAAATGCATTTTGGCTTCACATCAAATGTAATTTGCTCTCTGACATTTGGAAATATATCTCAAAATGATGGTAATGTTTAGACTTAGGATGCATTAGAAAGTCTTTTCACTAGGGTGCTACTGATGTATTTTTGCACTCGTTACCTAGGAATCTAGAAGAGAGAGTATTATGAATAATAAGCAAGGCTATATACTAACGGCTGCATTGTTTTCTTCCTACCACGGATATGAAAATGTATCATGAGACAGCAGACTCCTACAGAACACGTTCAATTAATTAATTTGTAAAATTACCTACTACTGTTATATTCAGACAAATATAAGTACGTATCTGAAAGCATAAACACAGCTGTGCCTGGGTGTTTCTAAAAAGATTACCTAGAAATTTTGCAGTGCAAATGATGGGTGGTTTCCTCTCCAAACAGAAGTGGGCTTTTCACTGTTGTCCTTTTCCACTGACCTCTCCTAAAAGGCTCTTGAAGATCTTAGGTTCAGCTCTGACAGCCCTGTTTCTGTTACAATGCTGACAACTATAGAAGCATTTTACTACTTAACTTTGAACTCCTGAGCTTTGAGTGACACACTCTGCTTCTACTTTCTTTCCTATTACTGTCTGTAAGGAGGATATTTGTGCATCTGAAATGCTTTCCTTTTACAACAGAGAGAAATACTCACTTTTCTTTTTCAGGGATATTGCAAACCAGAGTTTTCATAGAATCATAGAATGGTTTGAGTTGGAAGGGACCTTAAAGGTGATCTCATTCCAACTCCCCTGCCATGGCAGGGACATCTCCCACTAGACCAGGTTGCTCAAGGCCCCATCCAACCTGGATTTGAACACATCCAGTGACGGAGCATCCACAGCCTCCCTAGGCAACCTGCTTCCAGTGTCTCACCACTCCCAAAGTGAGGAAAATAGGTTTTGGCCATGTGTATTTTCACCTTGGTAACTTTTGATATGTCCAACCAAACCTTTGGCGTGGTGAGTATGCTGCTATCCATCAAAGGCATAGATTGATAAAGATGACTTTCAGGATGTTATGCCATGACTGATGTTTTGCAGGTCAAATATTCAGATAATGTAACTTTCTCACCACTGGGGCCTTGATTAAACAGAATAAATTATTTTGAGTTGTTTTGTGGGCTTAACAATCAACAGTGAGAGAAGATGTACAGAACATTCCAATTGTGATGTTGAGACTGAAGATTAGTTAAGAATACAAATGGTGTGGCTTGTTTCATTTTACTTGCTGCTTATTATGGCAGTCATTGGGGCTACCAAATGAGAGAGGTAGTCTTCTGCCTCTCCTCCTCTCTTGTGCATGTGATACCACCATGAAGGGAGAATTTGGGTTCCAATAACTTACGTTTGGGCTCCTCATTACAAGTTTTTGTTGCAATCTCAATAAAATGCCTGAAAAATGCTTGTTAACAGATGCTATGAAAACCAGTGTGCCAGAGAAGACTTGTCTTGTTGAAGTTTGATACAAATTTAGACCAGTTTCTAAACATACTGAAAACTCTAGGTTATGCTGTCTTTTGGTCCTGCCAAGAAAACAGCGTAGATCAAAGTCTGAGTGAGGGTACAGGTTCTTTGCCATGATGCCCACCATCTTTTATGTCGTCACTTTTTTGACCGTAAGTCTAGAAATACTCCCTCCATGTTCTCCATTTTTTTCCTCTGGCAACATGTAGCATCAGAGAATTAGAAACATAGAATTGTAGAATGCCTTTGGTTGGAAGGGACCTCCAAAGGTCATCTAGTCCAAGCCCCCCTGCAGTGAGCAGGGACATCCTCAACTAGGTCAAGTTTCTCACAGCCTCATCAAGCCTGACCTTGAATGTCTTCAGGGATGAGGCCTCCACCACCTCCCTGGGCAACCTGTTCCAGTGTTCCATCACCCTCAGATTAAAGAACTTTTTTCTAATGTCCCACCTAAATCGACCCTGCTCTGATTTAAAACCATTGCCCCTCATCTGATCACCACTTGCCTTTGTAAACAGCCCCTCCCCAGCTTTCCTGTAGTCCCCTTCAGAGACTGGAAGGCTGCTATAAGTTCTCCCCAAAGCCTTCTCTTCTCCAGACTGAACAACCCCAACTCCCTCAGCCTGTCCTAATATTAGAGGGGCTCCAGCCCTCTGATCATTTTTTGTGGCCTCCTCTGGACCCACTCCAAAGGGTCCATGTCCTTCAATTGGGTTGATGAGAGGAAATCTTGGCAAATGAGGGCCTTGAAGAGACTTATTACAACAGTGTTGGAGATATCAGGAGACTCTCAGACACCTATTTCTTTCAGGAGCAGTATAGTTCTATGTTTGCCAGGAATATTCCTCCCTTGGTGGCATGTGCTTCTGCATGTCTAATAGGCAGTCTAGGTCACTCTACATTGATGGTATACAAGATAAAAGGTTTACTGATAACATATAGAAAAAAAAACCACATTAAAAGTGACTTCTAGACCTTTTGCTACAGAATTAGTACTAATTCTCAAGAGTAAAGAGAACATAATCCAGGATTATATTTCGGACTGCCTTGTTTGTTCCTTTTACAGAAATCTAAAATCTCTAACAGAGAAGTAGGATTATCATAGAATCATATAATGGCTTGAGATGGAAGTGACCTTAAAGATCATTTAGTTCCAACCCCCCTGCCACGGGCAGGGACACCTCCCACTAGAGCAGGTTGCTCAGAGCCTCGTCCAGTCGGGTCTTGAACACTTCCAGGGATGAGGGGTTCACAACTTTTCTGGGCAACCCATTCAAGTGTCTCGCCACCCTCAGAGTAAAGAACTTCTTCCTAAAGACCAATCTAAATCTACCCTGCTTTAGTTTAAAACCATTGCCCCTTGTCCTACCCCACCACATGCCCTTATAAACAGTCCATCCCTAGCTTTCCTGTACCCCCTTCAGATATTGGAAGGACACTATAAGGTCTCCCTGGAGCTTTCTCTTCTCCAAACCGAACAGACCCAACTCCCTCAGCCTGTCCTCATAGGAGAGGTGCTCCAGCCCTCTGATCATCTTTGTGGCCTCCTTGATGACATCAAGGCTGCTTCCCCATAGCACTTTCACTCTTGGAATGTGACTGTATTTAATGCTATGTGCATATCTACAGCACACTTATTTACGTAGCATGCAAAGGCAATGTTACATGCCACTCTCTAAGCACTGTCATGGGAAATACCAATTACAGTCCGTATTAGTTAAACCTGGTTTAAGCTTGATTGAGCTGTTAATGTCTATGTTAGCAAGAGTCTGTTTTTCTCATCCATACTTTGATTACCAAGACTTCTGTCCTTGAAGACACTTGACTCTTACTAAATTGCTTCCTATTTTTCTTTTCAGAAAGTCTAAATCTTGTTAAACCTGGGACTATTATACCTTGGCCCCCTGTACTTTCTCTACTTTCTGGCTGAAGTGCCACCTGTGAAAAAGGCTGTCTGAAACTACAGCCTGTAGACTTTTCTATTGATTGCAAGGATAAAACTGGATTATCTCACTCTTGTTTTGTCAGCTCTCTCTTTCACTGTTGTCTTTCATCTTTAATCTTCGCGCTCTGTTTTCTCTTGTTTGGATTTCCTCACTCTGAAATCACCTCATTAGGAGGCAGGTCACAGACTAATAAGGCATTCTCTTGTGCTGATTTCCACCTATTAAGCATTCATTTGGAGTAAAAGGATAAAGTACAGATCCCTTGGAAAATGCCCATACGTGCCGCCAGTTGTCAATTACTGATCATCCCATGTAACTCTCCCCAAAGACCCCTGTGGGAACCTCAAAACCTTAGAGAAATTGGCAGTAGGAAAGTGATTGACACAAATCTCATTTTGGAAAGCTGCTTATGCTGAATAATAACTCCCGTTAGCTACTTGCAACATTTATCTTCACTTTATTTGTAGGATTGCTAGCAAGTGGCCTCAGTGTCCAGGAAAACCAAAGTGGTTCTGAGAGATTCAATTCCTAAGAAGAGTGAGGAAACTTTTTATTTTATTTTTTTGAAATGTTTTTCCTATTATAGTTTACAGGTAATCATAGAATCATAGAATGGCTTGAGTTGGAAGGGACCATAAAGATCATCTTGTTGCAAATCCCCTGCCTTGGGCAGGGACACCTCCCACTAGAGCAGGTTGCTGGGAGCCTCATCCAGCCTGATCTGAAACAGTTCCAGAGATGGAGCATCCACCACCTCCCTGGGCAACCTGTTCCAGTGTCTCAGCACTCTCATGGTGAAGAACTTCTTCCTAATGTCCAATCTAAATCTACCCTGATCAAGTTTAAAACCCTTGCCCCTTGTTCTGTCACCACATGCCCTTATAAAAAGTTCCTCCCCAGCTTTCCTGTAGCCCCCTTCAGATACTGGAAGGACACTATAAGGTCTGCCCGGAGTCTTCTCTTCTCCAGGCTGAACAGACCCAACTCCCTCAGCCTGTCCTCACAGGAGATGGGCTCCAGCCCTCTTATCATCTTTGTGGCCTCCTCTGGACCCACTAACACAGATCCCTGTCCTTTTAGTGTTGGGGGCTCCAGAGATGGAAGCAGCATTCCAGGTTGAGGTCTCACCAGAGCAGAGGAGAGGGGCACAATCACCTCCCATTTTCTGCTGACCACTCTTCTTTTGATGCCACCTAGGATATGGTTGGGGTTTTTTGAGCCGTCATTGCATATTGCCAGCTCATGTTCAGCTCTTCATGTATGCATAAATAGACGTAAATGCATGTAAATGATATCTGATGAAAGATAAGCTAGTAGTCTGCCAGCAGAATAATTAACCTATATTTGATTTTGAGGGTTGAGTGCTGCTAATTGTTGGAAAGTAATGACTAAAGTGTTCTCTTGAAAAAATGACCAATAGCCATCTGAAATGTCTCACTTATGGCTGAGACATCAAAAAGCCTGAATACTTCATTGATTAATGCCAGTGCTTTGAAAGACTGAGGCAAATAGCTCTGTTTTCTTTCCCCTTAATGTAAGATAAATAAAAATAATGCAAATGCACAAGATTTTAATTAAATATTGATGTGCTACTCAAAATGTTTGTTTGATTTTGAAATTAAGACACTGAAAAGGATTCAACCACCAAAATTAAATTCTCTACCTGCGAACATGAAAGTATGTCAGAAAAGTAATTGTGTAATATCATACATAGAGCTGTGCTAAAATACTTGTTCTCCCAGGCACTGTTTTTTTATTTAGCTGATAACATTTCTTGAAAATCCATTGATCAGATTAGGATTGGATTGATATTTATTTTTCATTCCTAGAAGAATACCAACTTTTCTTTCAGATATTGTTCTTTCACATTGCTTTTGGTGGGTATAACTCTTGATTTGAGCTACAAGATGCATATGACAGTGAGGAGTCTGATCATATGCTCTTTAAAGTCTGGAAGGACTTAAGGCCCTAACTTTTCTGACTCTAGCCCCACAGGGCTTAATAGCAATTTACTGATGGAATATTAGCAGTGAGTCAATATCTTCCCAGGGGCAAAAGAGGGAAAGGCTGAGGAATAATAACGCACACAAATAAAACTACTGTAGGATTATATTTCTTGCTGGTGCATGAAGGACACCTCTTATCGATTAATTTCAGACTTTAAGCTGTCTAAGACTGGATAAAATTTCTGCCAGTGGGCTATGACTGGATGAAGCTATGTTGTTAGGGACAATTCCCATGAAAAATTTACAATTTTCTCAAACCCTTGCTATATTTTTCCTTTTTTATTTTTATTTTTTTCTAATGGAAAAATAAAAATTCTGTCAGGAATGTGATGGAAAAGATATTGGCACTAGAAAAGCTTTGTTTGGGCATTTTAAAGCAGGGAAAACATCAGATTTAGTTATTTTTTTCTGTTATTGTTGTCTTCCCTGAATGAAACTCAAGTTTTCATACTTGAAAGAGTGGTAATGAGATTTCAGATTAACAAATTCATAGTGACTTTGTGTTAGGCATCTAGTGAACAAGTTCTGCTTTAACCACAAATTTCACAATAGTTTGATTTTATTTTTGTTGTTGTTGATTTTTACATGATTTTTAAATAATGAGGAGTAATAAGCAGCAACAGTTCCCAGCCAAGCATCTGACCAAATATTTTACACGATTTATCAGCCACATCTGTTAACATCTTTGTGTAGTAAGTAGTATAGTGGTTTTTTTCCCATGTCTTTCTTAATACTTCTAGCAATCCATAACTCATGATTTTCTAGGACAGTGATGATACATATCAGTAAAGTCTAAGGCACAAGAGAATCTGTTTGATCAGCCTAGTCCTCATCAGCAGGCAAAATAATCCTGTCAAAATAGATCAATGAATATTCAAATGGAGAAAAAATAAATGAAGGACAATAAATTATTGTTAATAAGAAAGAAAAAAAAAAAAAAGCTTTATTCAGGGAAATATAGGAAAATTTGAATGTGGAATGTCACAAAGAAACCACTGGAGAATCGGTAATTCAACCAGTTAATGGTTTGCCTGCTATAAATAACATTTTATAGAGGGTGAATCCTCCTCTTTTCATGGTCTGCAGCTATTTCTGCTGTCTTACAGCTACATGTGAGCACAGACTTGGGAAAAGAGGATTTACCAGCTAACAGCATATTTTCTTTACAGAAGCTGGGAGTTCTGGTTAAAATACATCATCCAACCCTGTGAATGACTTGGGGAAGGGATTCCGCCCAATTTATTCAGTGCAGTTGAGGATGTGAAACTGTTGAATCTTTTCAGTGTTCTCTTATTCAGCCATCAGCCACCGCAGAATTCATCACATACTTTTTATCCTGTTGGAAAGAAGATAGAGAACTTGTCAGAGATGTTAATTCTTAACGACTCTCTAAAGGTAATGAGGGTGTCTGAACTGGGGCACCATCTGTTTAGCTGAGGTAGTTTCTAAGCCAGGCTGTGACTATGTGCTGTAAAGACTTGGTCAATGAGAGTTATGACTCCTACTCATCCTGTGTGGATGGGTTCCTTCTTGAAAGACACCAGGATTTAGATGAAGGGCTATTTGCTTGAATCCTGCTCTGCTGTGGGTGCAGGTAGGATATATGCCCATACCCAGAAGCTCGGAAGTAGTCCCAAGCTCCCAAATTTACACTTGATTTTATTATCAGGCAACCAAGTTTCACTCTACCAAGAACCAAGCCAAAGAAGAACAATGCAGTGAAGAGGTTGCACAGCCCACTTAGGGGAAGTTTTGACTATGGTAACAATCACTGTTAAAGTAAATGGAGTGATAGCTTGGCCAAAGTGGAGAATAAGGAAGAGATGAGAGAGAAAACAAGCCATTAGCAGAAAAGAGACCAAAGAAGGAGACCTTGACTGATGGAAACGTGTCAACTATATCTTAACATGCTCCAAAAGAACGTGAGAAAAACTGAGAAAAGGAATGGCACACATGTTCTCTTCCTTTGTCTAAATTGAAGCCATTCGTGTGCTGCTTATAGTACAGAGTGATTTCTTTCACATTTCTGGCAAAGATTTTTAACTGCACATGTGCCAAGTATATGAAAGGCTCTGTGTCATTGTGTTTGCCTGAAAATTTAAAGAGGAAAATGTGGCGGCACCTCAAAATTTTCACATTCATTTTACAGAGTCCGTAAAAATGCACCTCGTTTTCTCCCCTTCCTCCTTCAATTTCAGTCTTTATCCTGAACTTCTTGCCTACCTTGGCAAGGCAGTCACAGAACACTCCAGTGCTTTGGTGAAAAATCACATCTTCAAACGTCAGTCATGCCCCTGTATGCTCATCAATACAAGTCTCTATGTGAAATGTGATAGAGTAGAGGGTTTTTTTTCAGGAAATGGGCTTTTTTTTTTAGTCTAGTTGCTAGATATTTTCCATACTCAGTGTAAATTTGGTATAGGCTAAGTGTATTAGCTCAAAATTTTACTGTGTGAAGGCTTAAAGTGGTATTTTCTGTTCCATTTCTGCTAGGGTATACTCTAAGATTGGCTTTAAGAATGTAGAAAACAGAACGTAGCAGACTGTTATTCAAACACAACAGTAAAATTTCAGAAACTGAGATGTAGGAATCTGTCAGTACAATCCCATGTTCATAGTGGGAAATGTAGTCAGGGTACTGGATTTTTTTCAGAGGCACGTCCGAGGGGATTAGCAAGTTAATTTTGTGTGACATGAAGCTGGAGATTAGCAACGTTCCTTGCACGGTGATACTGCCAACGACTTGGTGTCATTGAGGGAAAACCCCTGAACTTGCAGAGTTTGAAGACATGCATTTATTTAAATACTTGTGCACCTTTTCACAGCAGTGACCTTTCTAAAGGTGGTCTGTAGAAATATGCTGAGAAGCTTTTTTTTTTTTGTAATTTTTTTTTTTCCTCTGTGGAAATCTTAGGCTCTGTCTCTTCCTGTGTGAAAATATATATACTCTTCTTTCCGCAGATAACAGAAATTGAGATGGTAGGATATAGTAGCTAAACTAATAATTTCTGAAATAACCATCTTCAGTTCAAAAAACCCTTTTTCATTAAATTAGAGATATTAATTGCTTTTGGCTTTCCAGCTGACATCAATCTGCAAAATAAAATACGAGGCAATTACTAGTATTTGTAGCAACGATATCTTTCTGTATTTGGGTTATGAGCTTCAAATTTTTCTAACCTTCAGATTCTAAATAGCTGAATAGGAGCTCAAAGGAAGAATTGAAAATGATTTATACAAACACCCATTAGGCTCTACAGATGATTTATCTAACCTCTGAGATAAGGAAGTCATTTTTTTTCCATGGAGAAAAAATGCTGATCACTGTTGATCAGGTAAAATGAAACAAAACAAACCCAACCTCTCCTGTCCCAACCTATTTCTGATTGTGTATTTAAGTAATATTCTTAGCAAAGATTGTGTCCTATCATTTCAGTTTCGGTGGCACTTCCTTTTTCTGGTAGATGCATCTATCTGAGAGAAGAATCCTTTGGATTTCTTTTTCATGCCACAAGTTGACATAAAATATAAAGAAACAGCATGTTTCAAATGGGATGGAGGAGGGTAGTGCTGCTTTTTCACTTCCAGTATGAGATGATCTACTAGTGTCATTCAAATATGTTTAATGAAGGCCAACTTTTAAACAATTTTTGCCAACTACCATTCTTCACTGATGTAGTTTAAGGTCCTGTTTGGTTTGTCAGAAGACTAAACTGAGTATCTGTGACAAATATCAGGAGCAAGAACAATCGCATTACCAGATAGAAACGAAGAAGCGAGAACCAATAGGTAAATCCTATAAGCAAGTAAAAAAAATCAGATTTGAAATAGAGTTGGGTTTGAAGCTCAAAATGCAGATCTAGGATCAAAATCTATAGAAGCTTTTAAAACTGTTCAGCCTGTTTATGGTGAAAACTAAGAAAGTCCTGCTTTAATTTGGAAATGTTCCTGCATAATACATTTAATCATATTTTGATCGATGCTGACTTTTCATGCTTGCTAGTTAAAAAGATTTCCTCCAAACTTCATCTCTTCCCTGGTATAATTGTAGTTTTGGAACGTTTGCATTTAATATTAGTGATGTATCCAGCAGCATCAATGGCAGCTAAAACTGAAGGAAAGTGGTTTAAGAAATAAATATGGTTTTAGGAGCTTTGGTATTTGAAGCTCTTGAAATAGCCTGGCTTGAATATTTTTGAGCTTCAGAGACTGTGCTTTGTGTATTTATTTTTCCTCTCCCCCTAAAAGGCTGTTTGCAAGAAGACAGTGTTCCAGAATTACAGTTTTGACCATTAAACAGATATTCAATGTCTGTGCCCTTATGATCCAGAATAAAAATTATAGATGCTTTCTTTTATCACTGGAAGTCAATAGTGAACGTACCAATTTGCACAGGATTACACTAGACTTTTGTTGTTTGGTTTGGTTACTGCTCTTTTTGATTCTCTGACAATCTTCTGACAGACAGGAATGTAATATTGCCCTTCAACAGGGGCAAGTACTTAGGGTCCTGTACTTAGGGAGGAATAAACCCCTGTATCAGTACACTTGAGAGGCTGACCTGCTGGAAAGCAGATCTGTGGAAGAAGACCTGGGAGTCCTGATGGACAACAGGATGACCATAAGCCGACAATGTGCCCTTGTGGCCAGGAAGGCAAATGGTCTCCTGAGGTGCATCAGGAAGAGTGTGTCCAGCAGGTCGAGGGAGGTTCTCCTTCCCCTTTATCCTGCCCTGGTGAGACCATATCTGGAGTACTGTGTCCAGTTCTAGGCTCCCAGTTCAACAGAGATAATGGACTAATGAGGAGAGTCCAGCGGTGTGCTACAAAGATTATTAGGGCACTAGAACATCTCTCTTATGAGAAAAAGTTGAGGAACTTTGGACTTTTTAGTCTGGAGAAGACTGGGGGCGGTTCTTATCAATGCTTATAAAAACTTAAAGGATGAGTGTCAGGAGGATGGGACTGGTCTTTTTTCAGTGTTGTCCAGTGACAGGACAAGAGGTAATGGACACAAACTTGAAGATAGGAAGTTCCATTTAACATGAGGAGGAACTTCTTTGCTGTGAGTGTGACAGAGCCCTGGAACAGGCTTCCCAGAGAGGTGGTGGAGTCTCCTGCTCTGGAGAGTTTCCAAACCTACCTGTACACAATCCTGTGTGACCCTGTCTAGGTGAACCTGCCTTGGCAGGGGTGTTGGACTAGATGATCTCCAGAGGTCCCTTCCAGCCCCTATCATTCTATGATTTTGTAATATGAGAAACACTTCTTAACTCTCTTAACTGTCTGAGTTCTATATTCACCTTTCCTAATCTTTACCAACATGTCTCTCCTCTATTATAGTCCTCATATAGTTTGTCCTTAATCTGCATGTGTTAACCTTACATACTCGCACACTTGATGCAATGGAATCATGCCATGGCAAAATTATAGTTATTTCTCCATGTAACATCATTTCAGGTTTACCTGTCCTAGGACACTATGGAGTTCAAAAAAAAAAACCTGTCAGATTTTTAGCAGAATCCTCCTGAAGTTATGTGAGAATGTAGCAGCTGAGCAGTGCTTAAGAGACAAACACACAACTTCTAAGGCACCGTTACATCTGCAGTCACAGATCCCTGCTCTGCTGGCAGAAAAGAGGGAATATGTCACTGAGGGATGGGTTTGCTCTTCAGGTCAGGAACGTTGCTTGCTATTGTTGATGAAAAGTGTCTGGGCAGCTGACATGACCTAGCAGCAGGCCCTTTACTGCACAAAGAAAGAGCCTGTGAAATATTGTGTGATGCTTGACCTGTGGGTCCTCTGGGGAGGTCCTATTTCTGACGTATTAGAAACGTTACAAGGATGCTTCTCCCTTTCTTCCCTTGAAGTATTGTCTCAAAACACTTATAGCAAATGAATATCTCTGTCAGTTGCCATGACCATCAAAAAGATGCTCAAGCTGCACTTCATTGCACAAAGAAATTTATGTTGGAGGGAAGTTGAGTTCTTTCAAACTTCGCTGCTCCACCACCTTGCCTTTAGATGACTTGTGTTGTGGTGCTACTGGCTTTCAGCAAGGAGTGGCCAATAAAGGTTCTTCTTCCCTCAAAGTGTCCTTACTGTGAGCTAGTGCTGCTAATAATCATCTCTACACAGTAAGTGCTTATTAATTAACTTCTATCACAGTCCTCTGCATAGGACATTATGATTAGTTCAGCCACAAGAGTGTCATACAAAGGAACTAATAAAACATGGCACAAAAATTGGAGAAGTATCGAGGTTATTAACAATTAAAAATGGGCTTTTGTTACCAAAATAAAAGTGCATCTTATAATACTGCTTAGTTAAAAACTGGTCATGGAAAAGCATTAATAATCTTGTGCTTTTTGGTCTTTAATTTGTAATTATTTACAACTAATATTAAAAATTGTTGGGTTTTTTGTTTGTTTTGCTTTCTTCTTTGTTTATTTGTCTTTTTTGGGTTTTTTTTTGTTTCTTTTTTTCTTTTTTTTCTTGTTTCTGATTATAATATTCTCTTTCTGGATCTGGGTGTATGATCCTGTTAAGAAAAATCCTTCATAGGTTCCTTCTCCTCAGTTGGAGTTCTGATATTGTGGTGGATTGACAAATGTGTAGACATACCACTCTTTTATAATGAAACTTCAAGAGCTTCTAATCCTCTCAGGACTGCAATCAAGAGAGGTTGCAATCAATTTCTGTTGTTCTTCTAATGATACATGAGATTTTAATTTAAATTGGTAACTTGTCCCTCCAATCACTTGAAAGGGAAGCTGGCAGCATGGTCAGTTAAATTCAGACTTCAGTATTTTTATTGCTCACCATTCATGCAATAGCACCTTGATGTATACAGGCAATATCCTGCTAGGCTTTGGTGGTGTGGATTTTAATCACTGCAAGGAGGCAAGGAATTTAATGACTTAATGACAAGTCCACCCATTTTAATGGGAACCGCTTGCTAATTAATTAGTAGATGCGGTTTCTCAGCCTTTTTTAAGAAATATTGATAACTAGACTGCATTTGCCCTTTGGGAGTGTGAATAATTGACTGTTTAGCTTCTAAAGGAGTTGAATTGCGGGAAGTAGGAAGATTGCTGCAGATTAACAAAATTCTACGATTTTTCTTTTAATGAAGCAAAATCTTAGAATTCTATGTTCTGTTGAACAACAAAACAAAGCTTTAATTAGTCAAATCCAAAGCATTTCATTTCATGTATTAATTTAAAACCAGGAGTGAACTAACAGGAAACAAAAGTCCAAGTTTACTGTACTGTTGGAGAGCAGGAAGCCACCTTCTTGTTAAGGCTGGAAGTAACACTTGTGGTAAGACCTTTCCCAGATCTGATGGCTTTTTCAGGGAGGATATGGAAGATTAACTAACTGAGAAGTTACAGGAAAACCCTGGTCTCTGAATCTCTCTACTGGGATTTAGAACAGTAATTTGCAGTGGGCACAAAATGAAGCCGAGTTGTAGCTCTTCGATGAAAATAAAATTGATTCATGTTTGTAGGTGTCATTTTTACATACAGATGAATTGTTATCTATAGTTTTATTACCATAATACAGTGGATACTGGAAAAGTTCTCTTTGATATTCTTATTGTTTATAGAATAATTTGCTTTAAAAGTTTTTCTTCTGTAGTCATGTGCTTGATTCCAGCATATCCCAGACTACCACTCTTTATCTTGGCTAAGATGTCATTTTCTTTCTGGGCTTATTCTTTCTTTCATAGAATTACAGAACGGTTTGGGTTGCAAAGGACCTTCAAAGATCATTTAGGGCAACCCCCCTGCCATGGTCAGGGGCATCTTTCACTAGATCAGGTTATTCAAAGCCCCATCCAAATGGGACTCAAATCTCTTCACCACTGAGACTTGAAAGGGGCTCCAAGTCTCCTCATTTTTATTTTTTTTTGGTTTTGTCCATGAACATATAAAAACTACTTTCCATAAGGATTCCATGGCATTTATCCACTGAAAGTGATGTTAGGGTGAACACACCAGTGTCCCAGGGGAAGAAGAGGGCCCCAGCACTTCTGAATGCAGTAGAATTCTTGAATGAAAGGTGTTTTATGTTCCAAGTTTTCAGTCCTGATAGATTTTTTTCCAAGGGAGACATATCTTTTAAATTGTTGTTATGCTGCTCTAATCCTGACTTGACTCCAATTGAAAGCAGTAGAAGAACTCTTACAATTTAGAAAGGCATTACAAGAGCAGTAGTTGGTTTTAGGGTAAGTTTGGCGAGAGTCTGAAAAGCTGTAACCCAAAGTCATTTGTGCTGCTCGCTGATCCTCAGACTGTTCTGTTTGTATCTTACCTCGCTGCATTGTTTGTAAGATGTGTTTGTTCTTCATGCAAATCACATGCAAGCATAAATATTCAATGCTTTAGGCTTCCTTTTATAGTAGTTTGTCGTTCAGTGCTGCAACCAATGAAGATATCTATGATGTAGCAAAATATAATTTGAAGCAATTATTCTTGGAACCTTCTCCTACAGTATTTATTAAATATTTACAAACGACAGCTAGCTTGTGGGTTTTCTGCTTGGTTTTAGATCAGAATGGGTAAAAAGACTGAAAGCTTTTTCAGTACTGAGTGTGCATAACACTTTTGATGGGCACATAAAGCATATGTTGTTGAGAGAAGTCGCCCTATATTAGCTAACAAAACAATGAAAAATTATTTGAAAGTAGTGTTTTTATAACAAATGTATATGGAATGAACTAAAAAAATAGTTTGTTTTTTGTTTGGGTTTTTTTGTCCAAGCATGCAAGACAGAGATCATTTTTTGCCTGAAATAAACCATGAATGAACCTCCATTGATCCTGAACCAGTCCTGCCTGCTGAGCTTGGAATTGTAAAGATTCTGCTAGTGCAGACTGAATTAGCCAGGAAAAAAAAATATCAAGAGTGCCTATAATTCTAGTGATTCTGATGGAATCACCTTAAAGACTTGCTGAATAGAAATGACGGCTAAGCACAGGTCAGTTCTTGAATGCTCTGTTATTACATATGTCCTACCACTTTTTCACTTTTTTGAAGTGGTGTTGCCATTCATGCTCATTGATTCTTAGAGACTGTTGCTGTCATTATTTTACTTTAGTTTTGAAGATGCCATCCCTTAACTATACTAGCAAGGGGAGTATATTGTTGCGGCATCGAAACATAATAAAGCAAGATATTTTAGGTGAGGAACAAGCAGTAGATGAATGTGGTCCTGAGTGACACATCAGCTGCTTTTTATGAAGTCCTTTAAAAATGAAATAGTCCCAGTTGCTCCTTTTGAGAAAAGTGCTTGAGAATATAATCTATAAAATATCAATAATAAAAAACAAAACCAGAAAACAGCCACCATCCAGCATGAGATATTATTTCTTTCCTTTCTGTTTCTGCCTCTTTATGCAGTATTGGAGCAATGCAGCTACTTCAGACCAAGAAGAATAGTGAATCTGGTTTGACAAGTAGTGAAATTAAGTACAATCTGCATGCTTTGAATCTTTTAGCATACAAGCAAAATAAATACCTGAATGCAGACAGCAATTGAAAACTTCAGTACAGGAACTGCTTTTAATGGGAGATCATGGTCAGTAATTTTGAAGAGAGGTTGCTTCATGTAAATCCCATCTCTGAAACTGTCTCCCTATCTGAGGACAAGCTACTTTCCTCTGTTTCTCCAGTTTGTTGAAATTCTTCCTGTCTGCTAGTGCTTCCTTATGCATCTCAAAGGGCTGCAAGGAGCTGCTATGGCTACCAGGAAGCATCATAGCAAGGGTGAGTTAAGAAACTAAATTCTACCATGCCTGTCCTAGAAATTGTATTTGTCATACCCTCTTGCCTTATCCTTTTGACAACCTGGTTTTGAACTGCAGGATGGCCAGCAAAATAATTGTAAGGTTCATAAGATGGAGATGTGAAGAGTTGCCTCCATGTGGGACAACTTTGCCTCAAGGACACCTTGGATGTAGATCTTGCCTTTCCATCAACAAATCAAATGAATTTAGAAAACATGGTGCATTTGTGTGTAGTCTGAGTAGTGAATGCTGGCGTGGAAGCTTTTGGGAGATGCTGTTTAATGACTGTGAGTGCAGACCTACCTGTGGGAAGGCACTGTCAGTGTTCTTGAAGGCTGAAAATGCAGCTATGTGGAGTGGGAGGCTCCTAGTGAGAACCATTAATTTCCCTGTAGCTTTCCTTTATCCTTATGTTTATCTCCTCAACTCAACAGACTAGTAAACCTCCTCTTCAGTGCTAGCCCATGCAACAACTAAACAGAAGTCCAGTTAGGCTGGAAATCAGAGATTTGTTCCGTCTTGCTGCTCATCATACCAATACTTGTTATTGAACATGCAAGGATGGAGATTCTCCAGCTTCTCTGCATTTCAGTGCTCCATATCAACACACCCTGAGGAACTCAAGGATCCCTTGCTGTCTTGGGCATTGTAGATGTGGAGAATGGATTGTATCAAGCTTTTCTGTATTTTAACACGATAAGGTTTTGTTGAGTGTCTTATTCTTCAAATCAGCATCTCCCATTCCACAGCTCATTCAGTCTGTCCTAGTAAATTTTAGATCTTCAGTTTCTGTGATCATACTCTTATGTTCCCTTTGAACTTTCTGACAGTCCGTGCCTCTTTTGGTTTCGTGCTTGAAAGTAAGTCTCAAAATAGTTTTCTAGGTGAGACCTTACCACTGTCACATAGAGTCGAAGGATTTTTTTACGTACCCTTGTTGTTTGTGTAGCTGATGACAGTGACCTACATCCAGAAATTTACATATGTTCCATCACATTTCATCTAGTTTTCCTCCAGCACATTCTCCAATTTTCAAGTTAATTCTGAATTCTCATTTTGTCCTTTAGCTGTTTAAAGCCATTCCCAGCTTGATGTCACATGATTTTTTTTTTTTTTTTTTTTATTTTTTTGGCAGGGAGGGGGGCATATATCATTTGCTCAGTTAATAAAGCTATTAGATAGTTCTGGATCAAAATTAGACCCCAATAAGACCTTACATGATTCAACCTTTTTTTTGTTTTCTTTCTTTTTTTTTTTTTGTCATAATCTACTAAGAGGAAAATATAATGAAGTAGTTTTCCATTACAGCTTCTTGTTACCAGGTTCACATACATCATAATCCACCTTAGTAAAGTGTAAGTGTTTGAGCGAAGAGGGAATGAGGTTCCCTGATAGCCAGCCTATTTCCTTCTCAATGACAACCTCCTTATTTATCTTTTCTCCAGCCTCCTATAAGTATCAGAGGATGCTTAGCAGCAAAGCACACTCATAAAATCTTTTAAGACTGGAAATGTAAATGAAAAGAGGCCTTTGGGGTTTTTTTCTCTTTTCAACATGCTAAATCCATCTGGGAATTTTTTTTTCCTAACATAATATTTTTCAGAATTAAAAAAATAAATGTGTATTTGTTTTGAGACTTACTGAAAGGGAGGTATTTAACAAAAACATTTCAGTATGAAAGGATTTTCATTTGGCTAATGCTTCCACTTATGTGAAGTCCATAGAGTTTAGCCAAAGAGATTTCAAATCCTACTCAACCCATTAACTGTTACTAACAAAGATGTCTGTAAGAGTTCTCTCAGCGGGGAAATGTATCACATGCCTCTTGCATAATTCTCTAGATGGTGCATGGTTAAATTCTATTTATATCACTGTAATGCACCTGTTGCCAAAAAAAATCTGAAATGCTTGCAGAAAAGCGATGGCAATATGATTTACCATCTGACACTTTTTTTCTTTGCTTGCTTTTTTGTCTTCATAAAGAGGAACTTGCATGTGAGATTTTTTTAAGGGGGGGGGACGGGGGACAGAATGTATGGTATGGTAAGTAAAACCACTTTGTGTCCTCAACAAAGGTTCCTAACTCAGTCTAACACAAGTTTCTGCCTAACTCAACTTGGTGTAAGTCTGCGTAAAGTGTCAGGGCAGTGTTGAACCTTCATGTAGCAGAAGTCTGGTGTTTGGCTTGGACAAATGGACATGGAAACTTCACATTTAATAAAATAAGTTTCTTTTTTTTTATTATTATTATTTAATCTGAATCTCATATGTACTTCTCAGGCCTAATAACCAAAATCAGTCTTGCAGAAGATTCTCAGTAAGGCTACGTGTTTCAAAGTTAGCCCCTAGACATTTCCAACACTTTAATTCTAATTATAAGACATGTCTCCTGCAGCCATACATGGTCTGTTCAGTGGATCTGTTAACATGCTTCTTCAGTTGGTCTAATTACTTATTTTTATGCAAAGTTTCCAATCCTAGCTATTTTCTACTGATAGAGGGAAGTAGTATATTCGATTTGCCTTCTATTAACAGTTTACTAAAGACAATCAGCCTTCTAATAGCACCATGTGATAAACCAATTAAGCTAAACCTGGCAAACACAAAAGTAACAAACGCTTCTTCTGGATGCTTCTGTGGATAGATTTTTATCCGGACTCACTCTTCTCTCTCCCTGTTTGCTAGGAAACAGGTTGAACTTTGAGCTCACCAAAATCTACTTTGTAGCTTATTTAATGCCTCAATTAAAGTAGGTTTGATGCCATGTATAAAGCATTGGTGTAGGCACTGTGATCTTGCTTGTGTCCAGATTTATAGGGCAGAATGAAAAAAATCCAACATTTTTGTTGCCCTCAGCACCCTACCAAACTACGATTTTGTCTATAACAATGGAAATATAATCATGGCATCTCTGTTGACTTTGCATCTGTTAGAAAGAAATATTGAGTGGTTCTTCAGACTCTTTCAGCACCACTGGTACCAGGGAGAAAGTTCTTAATGTTCTCTCAGCTTGTAGACTGTTTCTCAACATTAAAGAGAATTTTTACTGTTTTTCCTTTTGGTTTGGGGCAATCAGATTAGTAGAGGACAAACGGTAGTCTTCTGCTGTCTGGGACTGTAAATGGAATGTTACTGAGACTTGCATGAAATTTTTGCCCCGCACAACTCAAATTTGGGTGTTTATTTAAAGCTGTTTTAGTTAATGCAGGATCACTGTCTATTTGAATGCATTTTGGTTTAGGACTCCTACAAACTGGAAAGAGACAGTAAAAGCCAGTTTAAACCTGCTTCTGTATTTTATCAATGTTAATGTTTCTTAAACCAAAGCAGGCTTTTTTTTTTTTTTTAATTTGTTTTATCATTTATCCAATCATTTCCAGACAGTTCGCTTGACCTGCCTGTGGGTTTGCTATGTTCTACAGTGCTGGGGAGACTTCTTTGCTTGAGAATTTTTGACATCCTAGTGACAGTGAGAAGACAACATAAGACAAGGCAGGCTGTTCCCGTGCCACTTTAGTAACAAGGGAATTCTGCCTGGAGGAGGTTTGCTATTCACAAAAACAGTCATGTTTAGTGAATGGGGTCAGAATCCATGGATAGCGAAGGGTTTTGTATCTGCAGGAAAGCTGGGGATGTCCTAGAGAATAACTTGCTCTACATTTATGAAATAAAGCCTCCACAGTGAGTCTGAAACAGTGAAGTGTGCACATAGCAGGTTCCTTTTCTTGTTGGTTTTTGTTCACACTTGTTGTGTTCTTGCCTCCAGACAGTCCCCGAGTCATCTGTGACAGCAGCCTTCTCCCTCCTTGCTTGCTCAGGCAAGAGTGCTGACCTTTTGGACAGGTCCTCCTCACACAGATGTTGAGGGTGGTGATGATTTATGTATTCGTTCCCAGCAGCTTGACTTTGAATCAGATGAGAAATAGAAAGCTCCTTTCTTAAAATCCAGGAGTCACTGTGACCCTTCCTGTCAGAAATGGGGCATGGCCATGCATGGCTAATGCATTCCCAGGCAAAGGATGATAAGTACTTTCAAAACCCTCCTTGCAACTGAGTATTCTTGCTCTCCCCATTACTATTCTCATCATAATGTGTTGCTTTTGCCCTTGCTTCCAACTAATAATCCATGCTGACTGATGGAGGTCAAATGTGATTGTTGAAAGAAATAGGTTAAAAAGAGTGGCAGTCAGTTGGGTCCATATTGATAAAATAAAAGCAATTACACTTAAGAGGTTAGAAACACTGGAATAGCAGCTGAAGCACTCCAGATTCTGGGGCTTGGTAGGAAGTTCAAATGTCTTGGTTTTAGTTTTAGTTTTGGATGGAATTTTTCAAAGGAGTGGATTATAAATGGCTTCTATTGGGAGAGCAGTTAGAATTAACTGGTCAAATAAGTTGGAAGTAATGACATAAGTACAAAGCTGACAAATTTTGTTACTGAATGTTGAGGCAGGAGATGAACAGTCGTTTACCGTATCTAAGGAACTAAAAGCTACTGCAAATTAAAAGCTGAATTGACATCACAGGTTCAGTTAGGCTTCCAGATTCAAATGGGATGTGCTTCCAGACTGTGAATGTAAATCAGTGGGGAAGTGCAAATGGGTTTAGATTGTTTCATGGTAAATAGTCTGTGATTTGGGGCCAAATTTTAAAGGTCCATGAATTCAGAAAGTATAGCAGCACCAAAATGTATACATACTTGCCTCCCAGAAGGCCAATCACATCCTGGGCTGCATCAAAAGAAATGTGGCCATCAGATCAAGAGATGTGATTCTGCCCCTTTGCTCTGCTCTGGTGAGACTTCACCTGGAGTACTGTGTCCATTTCTGGAGCCCCCAACACAAGAAGGACATGGATCTGGTGGAGTGGGTACAGAGGGGAACCATGAAAATGATCAGAGGGGTGAAGCACCTCTCCTATGAGGACAGGTTGAAAGAGTTGGGGTTGTTCAGTCTGGAGAAGACTCCAGGAAGACTCACAGTGGCCTTTCAGTATCTGAAGGGGGCTACAGGAAAGTTGGGGAGAGTCTGGTTACAAGAACATGTGGTGATAGGACAAAGAGCAACAGTTTTAAACTAGAGCAGGGTAGATATAGATTGGATAGCAGGAAAAAATTCTTTACTGTGAAGGTGGTGGAACACTGGAACAGGTTGTCCAGGGAGGTAGTGGAGGCCCCATCCCTGGAGACATTCAAGGTCAGCTTGATGAGGCTCTGAGCAACCTGCTCTAGTTGAGGATGACCATGTTCACTGCAGTGGGCTAGAACTAGGTGACCTTTAGAGGTTTCTTCCAACCCAAGGCATTCTGTGACAAGCAAACTTACTTAACTGTGCTGTGCTGAAGACAATTCCCACTTTAGTTTGTAAGTCTGGCATTGCCCTAACACGAGTTCTTTCCATGGGCACACTTCTGCTTTCACAGACACAAGAGGCTTTCCATGCTGAAATGATGAAGTTCATTGCACAATGAATCCCACAGAAAATTAAAACCTGGCATCTTTACATGCCCTGAACTGCTGGCTTTAGCAAACTCCATCCCCAGTGTTTTACAGTTCTGGCTGTGGTATGTTCAGCTTCAACTACTGCAGGTTCCCATAGGAACTTTAGCTGTGCATATGCCAGGGAGAAGAAAGTACTGTCAGAAGTTGCTTCTTTTGCATCTTCTACCTAAATGTTGGTAATGGAAACTCTATTTTTCTATCTTGCTCAAGTAATTGTTATTTTTCCATGTTATCACTACCTTTTTTTTTTCTTTCCCCTCTCATGTCTCCCCTCTAATCTTGGCCCAGGCTTAAATGCAAATTTCTTGGCTCATTTCTTTCACTGACACTTGTAGTCCGTGCATGGATTTCTAACCAGTCATTCAGAATATAGCTGCTAGGTAGAACTAGAGAAGATTCTCCAATTTCCCTCCCAGTGTCAAGAGAAGCAGTGGCACCCTTGCAGAGGTAGTTCCTCACCGAGAGCAGCACTGCTGTCACAGGTGACAAGTAAAAGTGAATTCATAGTTACTCCTCCAGGATCATTACTAGATGCAATTTACCATAAAATGCCAAATATAACTCCAATGTTCTTCGAAAAACTCAGGTTTTGTTTCATTCCCAGCGGAAATATTCATGTGCAATCTTTTGTAAAGTGGCTTTTTAACTGCTTAATACTAGGATGTGCAATTAGTTGATTGCATGTGTATCTTTTCTCTCTTTTTTTTTCTTCACAATCAGGAAATTAGTATGTTCCAAAGCAGAGAAAACAATATTTTGTTAAGTTTTTCTATAGGTCAAGCTCTCCCACAAAGCAGAGAGCAGAGGTTAATGGAAGAGGTTGTTTATCTTCTGGGGGATTGGATTTTGTTTGTTTCTTTTCTTTTTCTTTGTTGGACTCAAACTATTAGAACAAATATACATATATATGTATGTGTATGCATATATATATGAACATGTGTATACATGTTCTATATGTTGGACGTGTTGATCTTAGAGGTCTTTTCCAACTGTGACAATTCTGTGATTCTGTAACATCTCGCAGACCAGGTTTATAGAGGAGAAAGGAAAATATTTCAACTTAGGAAATGTCGTTCTTGGTGACCACTCACATGTGACGCCCAAGTCCCCGGAGATGCAGCAAAGTTGTGACAAACAAGCTTTTGCTGAAATATTCTTACAGTTTATAGGGAGCTGGAGCTGATAGGTGGATGAACCAGTCGTTTCAATGTCTTTTAGGGCTGCTAAGAATGCTTTTGTTAAGTTTGTTTACCCCAGACAATTTTTTCCCCAGTTTACACTAGACCTTAAACATGAAAAGCTCAGGGTAATCGTATGGAAGAGTGGCTGGTGCAAAGGCACTCTGAGCTGTGTCCCTGTGTGTTTGCACTTCAGGGCGGCACAGCGAAACATCCAGTTCTTTCCAGAGCTGTTCCCTGTGAATCTGTGACTTCAAAAGGAACAGCCACGCTGAACTAAAATTAGGCTTGTGCTTAAACATGAACTGAATTGAAACTTAAAGCTAATGTTCTATACAAGTAACAGTATGCCGGTAAAATAACGACTCTTTCTTTTCAAACACATGCACTCAGCTCAGTAGGAGTATCTACACCTTTATCTTAGGCAGTGCATTTTTAGAATTACTTTATCTAGCAGTAGATTTTCATAATCTGCTCCTTGCGGGAGAATATGTGCTGATGAGAAATCTGTGACACTGCTTCTGGACTGCGTTTTAACACTGACTGTAAATTTCACTGGGTGTATCTGGAGCTCTTAAGTAGCAGTCAGGTAATTCTGGCAACGTCACTTTGTTCATAGGGGACAGAGGGGGCCAAGATGTAGAATTCAAATGGTGTCACTGAAGTCCATAAAGTATGTTCATGCTGGGCAGAGAAGACGTAGTGACAGAATTATCTCTAAGTTCCCATATGTATCGAGTGCAATAGTAGTCATTCTGATTATGTGATTTAGCATTTCTTTTGTCATACAAATTCCTGATTCTTTTACTTCTGATTTCTGATTCCTCAAAGATACTTTAATACTCTAGAAGGATGCTGCTGCTGCTGGCCCTCTCCCAGTTTTCCACTGGAGTAAATATAACTTCCAGTCTAATTTTTAGGGCCATTGATAGAATCATAGAATAGTAGAGGTTGGAAGGGATCTCTGGAGATCATCAAGTCCAACCCTTCCGCCAGAGCAGGGTCACCCAGGGCAGGCAACACAGGAACATGTCCAGGTGGAGTTTGAAATTCTCCAGAGAAGGAGACTCCACCACCTCTCTGGGCAGCCTGGTCCAGGCTCTGTAACTCTTGCAGTGAAGAAGTTTCTCCTCCTGTTGAGGTGGAACTTCCCGTGCTCCACTTTGTGACCATTGCCCCTCGCCCTATCCCAGGGCACCACTGGAAAGAGACTGGTCCCTTCTACTTGACACCCACCCTGCAGAGATTTGTAACCATTCCTAAGATCCCCTCTCAAGCTTCTCTTTTCCAGACGAAATAGCCTCGGGGCTCTCAGCCTTTCCTCACAGGAGAGATGTTCCAGTCCCTTCATCATCCTCATAGCCTCACTGGACTCTCTCCAGTATTTCCCTGGCCCACTTGAACTGGGGAGTCCCGAACTGGACACAATCCTCCAGATGTGGTCTCACTAGTGCAGAGTAGAGAGGGAGGAGAACCTCCCTCGACCTACTGGCCACACTTTTCTTAATGCAACCCAGGAGACCATTGGCCTTCCTGGCCACAGGGCCCCTGTGTTCATGGATATCTTATTGTCCACCAGGACTCCAAGGTTCTTCTCCATGGAGCTGCTTTCCAGCAGGTCAACCCCTCGCCTGTACTGGTGCAGGGGGTTATTCCTCCCCAGGTGTGGTACTCTACACTTGCCCGTGTTGAACTTCATGAGGTTCCCCTTTGCCCAGCTCTCCAGTCTGTCCAGATCTCACTGGATGGCAGCGCAGCCTTTCTTCAGTGGATGACTGTACTAATATTTGCTGTCTATAGAGATTGTTGCTCTAACAAACATTTAGGAAGGTTTTGTACAGAGGCAGTATTGCCAGTATCTGAAGCAACCTGGTGTTTCTGTAGTACCAAATTTGTTCTTCCAGGTTCTGTTGAACTCCTTGTTAGAGGATTGGCAAGTCACTATCACCCTAGGGCAGTGGCGGTATCCTACCATTGTCTTACCTTCATAACAGAAGCTTTTGGGACCATGGTCTCTTCACCCTTTATATATTTAAGAAGAAATGAATGTTTTAGTCTAATATGTCCCCAGATATCAAGATGGGATTAGTGCAGCTTTAGGATCCAGCATAATAAACCTATTTATACAAGTAATAACCTAATTTCAACCCTGGATATTTATACCAGTATGTTTTTCTACAAGCCCCTCAGTATAATATTCTTCGTTTTAAGCAAGGGCATGTACTTTTTGAGTCCGCTGCCAGTATTTTCAATGGCAAAGCCATAGTAATCTGTTATATTCAAGTTTCAGTGACTTTCTCATTTTTTACCTGGATTGAAATAGGTATAAACTCAAATGAGCAAATTTATCATGTTAAAATTTTGGAATCTAACTCATAACATTCCAAGGCTTTTTTAAAATGAAAGAGATTTGTATTATTTCATGATGCTTTCCTTGTTTTGTGCGTGCCTTTTAATATTCTCCCTATGTAAAAAAGAAAAACAACAAACCAGCTTGTTTAAAGGAGAATTTAGAAACAGGGAAAAAAAAAATGAAAAAAAAAGGTAACTTTTTAATGTTTCTGTTTATTTTTATTGTTTTCTTTGAGTGTCACAGAATCAGAATGATTGAGGTTAGAAGAGACCTCTGGAGGTCATCTTGTTCAACCTCCCCACTCAAGCAGGGTCACCTAAAGCCATTTGCCCAAGGCCATGTGCATATGGCCTTTGAATATCTCCAACGATGGAGATATTCCCCGGACAACCTGTGCCAGTGCTTGGTCATCCTCACAAGGAAAAAGTGTTTCCTGATGTTCAGAGGGAATCTCCTGTCTTTCAGTTTTGTGCCCTTTGCCTCTGGTCCTGTCACTGGGCACCACTGAGGAGAGCCTGGCTCCATCCTCTTTATGGTCTTCCTTAGGTATTAATACACATTTATAAGGTCACCATTGAACCTTTTATACTCCAGACTAAGCAGTCCCATCTCTCTCAGCCTTTCCTTATATGATTGATTGATCCAGTCCCTCAATCATCTTTGTGTCACTTTGTTGGACTCTGTCCAGAATGTCCACATCTCTTTTGTACTTAGGAGCCCAGAATTGGGCAGAGAACTCCAGGTATTGCATCACCAGAGCTGAATAAATGAGAAGGATCACCTGGACTTACTGGTAATTCTTCTCCTGATGCAGCCCAAGATACCATTCTCCTTCTTTGTGACACTCTCATATTGGTGGTTCACATTCAACTTGCTGTCCACGAGGATCCTCAGGTCCTCTTCTGCAAAGCTTTCCAGCTGGGTGGCCTCCAGCTTATACTGGTGAATGGGCTTTTTCCTCCCCAGGTGCAGGACTCTGTGCTGATTGTTGAACTTCATGAGGTTCATGTTGGCTCATTTCATCAGACTGTTAAGGTCTCTCTGGATGGCAACACAACCCTCTGGTGTATCAGCCACTCCTACCAGTTTTATATCATCAGCAAATTCATTAAGGGTACATTCCACTCCATCATCCAGATCATTAATGAAGATGTAAAAGAGGACTGGACTCAGTACTGACCTGTGCTGTGCATTGCTAGCTATTGGCCTCCAACTAGATCTCATGCCACTAATGACCACCAGTGTTTAACATACCTCACGGTCTGCTCATCCAGCCCATTCTTCATCAGCTTCTCTATGAGTATCTTACAGCACACAGTGTCAAAACCTTTTCTGAAGTCTAGTTACACAATATTCACTGCTCTGCCCTCATCTACCAGGCAAGTCATTTCATCAGAGAAGCTTATGAGATTGGTCAAACATGACCTCTGCTGTGTGTATCCATGCTTAATGCTCCCAATCACCTCCTCGTCCTTCATATGTCCAGAAATGTTTTCCTGGATTAGCAGCTCTGTCATCTTCCCAGGGATCAAGGTGAGGGTGACCAATTTGTGGTTTCCTGGTTCCTCCTTGAAGATAGGAGTGTCATTTGCTTTCTTCCAATTTTCAGACATCTCTCCTAGTTGCCATGGTAGTTCAAAGACTATCAAGAGTGGCCTTGTGATGGCATCAAACAGCTCCCCCAGCACTCATGGGTCCATCCAATCAGAGCCCATGGTCTTATGTATGGACAGATTTCATAAGTATCCCTGATGTTAGCTCTGAGTTTACTTCATCATGGTTGTGGCACATCCATTGATACCTTGTGTCTGCTGACAACTCCTTGCTTCTTGAAGAACTCAGGAAATTGTCGGCTCTGTTCTAAGCCATAAAGGTAAGTTTGAAAAGAGTTTAGGACACTGTGCCAATATCTGGGCTGTAGTTTCTCCATAATGTGTCTTACGGGGGAGAAAATAAGTATGGGATTCAAGAAAAGCTTTTTTTGACTTGGATTTCTACTTTCAGCAAATGCTTTTAATAACTAATTACCATACAGATGTCTGGTAATCTATTTAAGCATTTAACTTAATGTGCTGTTCTGTGCTAATAACACACCTTACACTGTAGAACTGCTGAAGTGCAAGCCAGGATTTTAACATCTTACAGTAGGCAAAAACATATCTATAATGACTGAGTTCTAATAATAAAACTGAAAAGCTCTTAAGAAGAGAGTATTACATTTGGAAAACTGAATTTTATAGAGGCACAGAACAATATAATTTAGAAGTGATGTCAGGAGGTCTCTAGTCCAACCTTTTCCTCAAAGCAGGATCAGCTGTTGGAGAAGATGGTGCTGCTCAGGGTTTTCCACTCAGGTTTTGAAAACTTCTGAGGACAGAGGTGAAACAACCTTTCTGGGCAATTTGCTCTACAGCTTGACCGTCCTTACTCTGGAAAAGTTTTTCCATATATCCAGTTGGAAACTTTTTTGTTTCACCTTATGCTTGTTATCTCTCTTCTTCCCACTATGCACTACTAAAAAGAGACTGTCTCTGTCTTCTTGTTAATTTACTGATAGATTCTGGTAGGCTCATGTTAGGTCCCTCTGAAGATGTGTCTTCTCCAGGCTGAACAAGACCTGTTCTCTCAGCCTCTCCTCACAGGGCAAGTGCCTGAATGTCATATTCAAGAAGCAGTTTAACAAATGCCAAGAGAAGTCAAGGGTTGATTACTTTTCCCAATTTACTGGCTGTGCTTTTGTTAATACATCCCAAGATGATGTTGTTGTCATCTGCAAAATAGACAATGTTACCTCCTCCAGATCCTTGATAAAGGTGTTACACAGGTGTCTGGTTAGACTTCTGTGGTTCTCCAGTTGTTACTGGTCTCTAGGTAGAGTATGACCCATTGACTGTTACCCTCTGAGCCCAATCATCCAACCAGTTTTTTTACATATCTTGTTGTCTGCTCATGCAGATAATATAATTTTGCCTTGGATATAAGAACACTCTGGGAGACAATGCTGAAATCCATGATAAAGCTGAAGAGCTGAATCATAGAATGCCTTGGGTTGGCAGGAACCTCCAAAGGTCATCTAGTCCAATCCCCCTGCAGTGAGCAGGGTCATTCTCAACTAGATTAAGTTTCTCAGAGCCTTATCCAGCCTGACTTGAATGTCTCCAGGGATAGGGCCTCCACCACCTCCCTGGAAAAAACTTTCCAGTGTCACCACCTACGGAGTAAAGAGCTTCTCCCTAATGTCCAATCCAAATCTACCCTTCTCTAGTTTAAAACCATTGCCTCTCAACCTATCAACACATACCCTTGTAAACAGCCCCTCCCCAGCTTTCCTGTAGCCCCCTTCAAATACTGGAAGGCCTCTCTAAGGTCTCCTTGGAGCCTTCTCTTCTCCAGACTGAACAACCCCAACTCCCTCATCCTGTGAGCATCCACTGCTCTTCCCTGACACACAAACCCAGGAATTTCATCACAAAGGGCAATCGGTTTTGTTAGGCATGATCTAACTGCTCACTGTTCCCAGTCACCTTCTCTTGCTTGTACCAAGAACTGTACTTCAAGTGGATTTGCTCCATGATTTTTCCCAAGAACCAAAGTGAGAATGACTGGCCTGCAGTTCCCTGACTTGACCTTGCAGCCTTTTTTGGAAATGAGTGACAATATTTGCCTTCTTCTATTTGTCACATCTCTCCCCTTTGATTTCCTGTAAGTTGAAGCGACAGTTTGAAGTTTTCAAACAATTTATTTCCAGTAATTTTATAAGTCTCCACCCAACCATTTTGTGAATTTAGAGAACTGATGTTGACATGGAACTTATCCAGAACAACAAGGAATTACTTTTGTTTTTATCAGACAGTAATCTGAAGAGAGGGATGTGTAACCTCTGTTGTTTTCTTTTTCACTCAGTCAAAATCATTTGTAGCTTTTCCTTAAAATAACTCAACTGTGCTTTGAAGTGCTCCATTCTGATATAGACCTCATATGGAAGCAAGTTTTTCCATTGGTAGTGCAAACACAAGATCTTTGACTGAAATGCAGCAGGAAAAAGAATTTGGGGACAAAGAAATTAGAGTCTTTCACTAGGCAAACAATGTACATCTGATGTAATACTTAACCAGAGACACTTGGGTCCCAAGCAGATGCTGGGACTTAAGACTTGTAATGGTTGCCCAGTGCCATGGATGCCTTGTTATGTAAAGACTGGGGAGGAAAACACAACTGCAGATCGCACCTTGGCCAACCATCCTTGTTGCTTCCTAAAGAAAAACATTGTATTTCAGATTAAAAATTATCTTAAAGGTCTTTTCCAGCCGAAATGATTCTGTAATTCTGCTGCAGCTCTGATAGTTATATATAGTTCTTACGCAGGTTTCCTGAAGAAGCAATGTCTCCCTTTGTCTAGTAGTCACTCTATCACAGAATAACTTTCAAAACTACTTGCTGGTATTGAATGAATAAAACAGTACAAATCTCAAAGATTTAGTCCTTCTTATGAGTTCCGTAAAAAATACATAAAATAATAACTGTATTAATAGATACCTAGGAGTCTTTAATGACAATATTAAAAAAAACTTTGTAAAATTATAATCTGACCTGAGATTCCAACCATTGTACACGTGGATGTATAGAGAAAACCAGTCTTCATTATTTACTGCAACATATGGAACTCTTTGTTTGAAATACGAAGGTGCGTGGTGTGTATATTTCTTTGGATAAAAGCCCTGGAAGTCTTTGAATACTTCTAAGCATCAGCAGTAACCCTTTAACTTAGTTGGGTACAAACATTCCTGGAATGGTTTGCCCCCAAAAATGCTTCTGCAAGGCAAAAGTCTCTTAATTTTTTAGTGTGCTCATGGAGAGATTAATGGTGGGAGTACTTACACTACCTCATCTGAAAAGTTTTTGATTTTTCCACCTCCTCTTCATCATAGGAGTGAATTTACCTAATTAGGGAGCAAAACTAATGTAATACAGATGATCACACCCTGCAGACAGCCAGTGAGTAACATCCTCTTGATTAAAGCTCCCAACATCTTCTGTTGGTGCAGAGGCAGGCTTGAAGGGAATGAATATTTCCGGAAGTCCACATGCAGGTATCTGACTATTTGCAAACATTCATAACTAACAAAAGCAATGAAAATAAAGCTCTTCTCAGAAGAAAAAGGCTAAATTAATTGAATAAATACAAGAGTACAGTAGCACATGTAAAACAGTCAATACAAGTTGTTCTGCACTTGTTATGTTAATCGCTAAATCTGAAAGTTACAATCTTTCTAGTGATGGCTCAAAACTCTTGGTATTAGAACCATAGAATCATAGAATGGTAGGGATTGGAAGGCACCTCTGGAGATCATCAAGTCCAACCCCCCTGCCAGAGCAGGATCACCCAGGGCAGCCCACACAGGAACAGATCCAGGCGGGTCTTGAAATCGTCTAGAGAAGGAGACTCCACCACCTCTCTGGGCAGCCTGTTCCAGGCTCTATCACTCTCACAGTGAGGAACTTTTTCCTCCTGTTGAGGTGCAACTTCCTCAGTTTCACCTTGCTACCATTACCTCTTGTCCTATCCCAGGGCACCACTGAAAAGAACCTGGCCCCTTCTCCTTGACACCCACCCTTCAGATATTTGTAAACATTCATAAGATCCCCTCTCGGTCTTCTCCAGACTAAACAGCCCCAGGGCTCTCAGCCTTTCCTCATAAAGAGAGTTGTTCCAGCCCCATGTTACCATCTGTCTACACAGAATTACAGAAGACCTCTCTGAATTCCCTAAGAAGATCTGGTTAGCCTAAGCAATGGACTAGAAAAGGAGAAGCTTTAAAAAAGAATCTTTTCCCTCTTTTTGGCATCAAAGGTGAATGATTAAGATGAGAGAAGAAAGTTAGAAAAATCAGTTCCTGACAGTTTTAAAAGCTTCTCAGTCATTATGTCACTATGCCATCATGAAACTCATCTGAAACATCAGTTTTCACTTCAGACAGAAGACTAAAAAGTTATATATAATTTAGAAATCAGTTTTCAAATTGGCATAGAAACTCTCATTTCACTTCCAAAAAGGGAGACTTGCTTATTAGAAAGAGGTTTTTTACTTTAAAGAGCAATGAATCTCTGAAAGAAACTGTCTGGGGAGGTGGTGAGATGTTTATAACCAGAAGCTTTGAAGACTTGACAAAAATCAGACTTCATTAAAGCTTTGCTGCTGTGCAAACTGCCTGTGCTGGAAGAGGAACTGGTTAGTGTCTTGAGGTCTTCTTCAAAGATTATGCATTTCATGTTCTCCACCTGCCCCATATATGTTTTAGTACCATATATGTTATGTAATGATAAAACACAACAAGGTTTATCCTGTAAAGCATCGGAGTAACACATCCTCCGAATCAGTGACAGAATCTGATCAGTATTAAGCCCCTGCTCCTACCATTCCGGAGTTTTGGGCTGGGTTGGGTAACTGGAGGTTCCACAATCTCTTGCTTCTGTGGATTGATGTGGAAACAGAGGGGGGGGGGGGGGGGAAAGAAACCGGGGGGGGGTTTTGTTTTCCCTAACTCTTCTCTGCGCCTACCGGGAAGACTTTTTTTTTTTGGGGTAAAACGGTTCAGGG
>WTSP01013997.1:95967-106932 GCA_025331215.1 Actenoides lindsayi
TGCCCAGAGAGGTGGTGGAGTCTCCTTCTCTGGAGCCTTTCCAACCCCCCCTGGCTCTGTTCCTGTGTGGGCTGCCCGGGGTGACCCTGCTCTGGCAGGGGGTTGGACTTGATGATCTCCAGAGGGCCCTTCCAACCCCTACCATTCTATGATTCTGTGATTCTCCAGACTAAAGGTTCTCAGCCTTTCCTCACAAGAGAGATGTTCCAGTGCCTTCATCATCCTCCTAGCCTCTTTTGGATTCTCTCTAGTATTTCCCTGTCCCTCTTGAACTGGGGAGACCAGAACTGGACAAAGTACTCCAGATGTGGTCTCACTAGAGCAGAGTAGAGGGGAAGGAGAACTTACTTCAACTTACTGGCCACCCCAGGACACCATTGGCCTTCATGGCCACAAGGTCCCATTACTGTCCCATTCATGGATATCTTATTGTCCACCAGGACTCCCAGGTCCTTCTCCATGGAGCTACTTTCCAGCAGGTCACCTCTCACCTGTACTGGTGCATGGAGTTATTCTTCCCCAGGTGTAGGACTTGCCATACCAGTGCCATGCTTTTAGTAACAGCTAATGTCTGTTACGTATTTATTCTTTCCCTATACCCCAAGTGAAGAACTGTGCGCAGTGATATATTTTTTTTGTTTCATTTTATTACATTTATTCTTCATAAATTTCCTGTATATTTGTTATATGAAGCAAAATAAATTTTCTTTGAACTTGAAAGAGCAAATTGTTACTGCTTTTTGTCCTCTTAAAGTTCTCTCCATGGCCTTCAACCGTCCTTGGAGAAAGCTCACCTTTCTCAAGGACAAACTTTTACCCTCAGGGTGGACAGTTCAATGTTTAAGCTGAAAAATACCTGTTAGTATCAAATATTATAATAATCATTGAAACAACTAACAACAGCACAAATGCTCGAGACAAGAGAAAACAAAAAAATCCAAGACTGCATCGCATGATAACTGAATAATATTTATTTTAATGCAACTCCTAATACAAATGGACTACAATTACTCTGAAAATCAGCAGGGGAAGAGGAAAAAAATATCTTCATGATGGAAAGGCAGTGCTAAAAACATATTTAGCAAAATATTCCATTCAATACTATATAAACCTAATCTCTTTTCTAAAGTTCTGCTTTTGAACAGTATTTGATATTTAAAAGAAATATTTGGGTACCTCATCAGAAATTTTTCAGTGCAAAGATACATGAATAAATTCACATACAACACTTTTAAATACCTAATTTTCAAAGAGAATAAGAAATTCAAAGACAAAAACAAATAAATCTTTGTAATGAGATTAAAAGGTAAAACCCCCAGGAAGGCTGTTTATAATATATCCTAGAACAAAGAAAAAGACTATCCCTAAAAGGTTATTATATGCAGTAATTCCAGTAAAACTGTAAAATATTGCTGCTGAATAACTAATGGGTAAAACTCTGTAAGAGAGATTATAACTCCTAACAAAGCAGCTAGGTGTACAGAAGCAGAATAACATCGCCTTTTCTTCAGGCTTCATTAAAGAAGCATTAAAACCCTCTTAACACAGACTGGCAGGCATAAAAAATAGTTGCTGTTCAAATAAGTGAAGTCACATCCTCATAAACCTTCAAGATAATACAAGTTTGTACTGTTAAAAGGTAAAATAATTTGGTAGAAAAGAAAACCCCCTTGCATTTCAGATATCAGAAGGGCTGGGAGCACCTGGGTTTAGATTCTGAATGATGTCCAGTTTGGCACTATGAGTCTGGTTGTGTTCAATTTGTTGAACTATCACGATTACTGGAATGGGTTTCCCAGGGAGGTGGTGGACACCTCATCCATGGAAGTGGTTACGACCAGGCTGGATGAGGCTCTGAGCAACCTGCTCTAGTGGGAGGTGTCCCTGCCCATGGCAGGTGGGTTGGAACTGGATGGTCTTTAAGGTCCCTTCCAACTCAAGCCATTCTATGATTCTGTGATTCCATGATTCTGTGATTCCAGATGCACTAATTACACACTGCGCTTTCAGCTGAGTCACTATGAAATAGGATTTATGACTAGGAGAGGGAAGAAATATGACCAGTGAACCACGGTAACTGTGTTGCTGAGTCTCTCACTGATGTTTCAACTGAGCCTCAATCAACTACATATTACAAAGCAAGGTAACTCAAAGATATCATAGAATCATTCAGGTTGGAAAAGACCCTTGGGACCATCAAGTCCAACCATTAACCCTACTCTACAAAGTTCACCCCTAAACCATGTCCACCAACACCACATGTAAACGACCCTTAAACACATCCAGGGATGGGGACTCAACCACCTCCCTGGGCAGCCTATTCCAGTGTCTGATTCCCTTTCTGTGAACAATTTTTTCCCACCGTCCAGTCTAAACCTCCCCTGATGCAGCTTGAATCCATTCCCTCTTGTTCTATTGTTCATTACCTATCAGAAGAAACCAGCAGCAACCTCCCTACAGTGTTCTTTCAGGTAGTTGTAGAGAGTGATGAGGGCTCCCCTCAGCCTTCTCTTCCTCAGACTAAACAGTCCCAGCTCCTTTAGTCTCTCTTCATAAGATTTATTCTCCAGACCCTTCACCAGCTTTGTTGCCTCCTCTGCACTCGCTCCAGCACCTCAATATCTCTCTTGTATTGAGATGCCCCAAACTGGACAAAATACTCAAGGTAAGGCCTCACCAGTGCTGAGTACAGGGGGACAATCACCTCCCTACTTATGCTGCTCACACTAAAGATGCTCATATCCAGACTCTGGTGTTGTGAAAACCTCATCCAGAGTTGGTGGTTTCTAGAAATTTCTTAGCGTATGCAGTGGACTATAGCTTTCTATCACTTTTAAATAAAAGAAGGGTAGCAAGGGAGAGGAAACAAAGGATTCAAGAAGCTCCAAAGTCCTGTCAAAGCATTTCCTTTTGCTAATCACAGCAAATACCTTCACTGATATTATTCTTGGTGAAAAACATTGACAGACAAAATGAGAGAGGTTTCTGAACCGAAGTAATTCACCCTGCCCCAGAAACACCTCTTGCTGTGCTAACTATTTGCCCCAAACTCAAGAGAAGCTTTCCTGCTGACTCTAATGGTCTTTGCATGGGGCATAAAAAGCACAGGGGCTAGGCTAATAGATTTTTTTTGCGCCTTGTTTTTCAACTGGAAACAACTGTTCTTAATACTGTTCAAAGACTGCATTATCATATGTAAGCATCTAAGTCATGCAGACATGAGCATGACTTTTTGAATATGGCTTTGATGTTACTTTGTGACCTCAAGCTTTCAGTCATCCTCCGGCAATGAGCCTGAAGATGTGTTTGGAACATCAGACCACATGGACTGGTGCTCCTATGCCAGTGGGATTTGAGTGCTGAACAACACACTGCTTTCTGACATCATTAATAGACATGGTAGGTAAGAGTAAGCATGAGGTGGACTGAAGCGGGTCAAAGGACAAGGTGATACCATTGGTAGATATTTGGTGAGGATGTGTGTTTATTGCCACCAGATTACTGGCTGCTTGACTATTTCTCTGTGTAGTAATATCACCATAATTTTATTAGCTTTTCTGGGGATGGATTAGCACAGTTTGGCTTTGCTTTACCAGAATCTCCCATTTCAGTTGGATGCAGTCACCATTGCATGCCATTTACAGGTGAGACAATCCCTTTGCAGCCAATGGAGGAAAACAGGCTCTTCTAGAACATGAAGCACTTTGTAGTCTCCCATGTTTCTAACAATCCAGAGACTCAGTCACGATCTTATTTTTCTTTAAGTACTTGAGTTCAACCCTCGTTGCTCATATCAGCGCACTACCACAGTCGTATTTGAAGCCTGACACCTACCTGGTTACGTTAATTAGTCCTTTTCCTGCCAGTGCCCATTCTGTTTAATTTCTTACTTCTATTTTGCTGGGTGCATTAAGAAACACTTCAAAGAAGCTCTTTCTTTGCCTTCAAAAGATTCTTTTGAACCTGTATGAAGTGTAAGCCTTTAAGTTGTAGACTTTGCTCATAAAAACACATTTATAGAGTGCCTAATCTTTATCTTTGCACCCTTCAGACTACTTATCTATCATTATTGTGACATGCACAAACAGGCTGCCTTGGATAGGATGTAGTTTCGGGTTATTAACCTCTGCCATTGAATCTCTCTCAGTTGCTTTTCAGTTGATTGTGGCATAACATAATACATAGAAAACTGTGTGTAAAATATATTGATTGCCAGAGGAAAATAGCTGCACTTATCATTCAAAACATAGTTGGCTAATGTTTGGAAAGGAAAGGTCTAAAGATTGGGTTTTGTCTGAAAGTTCATCAGAGCTCTCTTTACAGACCTCATTCTGCTGTTAGAAACATTATAAATTTGTGATAACAAATTATGGAATCTGTTGTCCAGAGAAGTTGTGGACATTTCATCCCTGGAAGTGCTTAAGACCAAGCCGGTTGAGGCTCTGAGCAATCTGGTCTAGTGGTAGGTGTCCCTTCCCATTCCAGATTCATTGGAACTAGATGATTTTTAAGGTCCCTTCCAACCCAAGCCATTCTATGATTCTATGACAACATCAATTCCTATAGTGTTCCCATCAGTGAGGAATCTGTACGTAAGATTTACATGCAGATGGACCCACATCAATGTGGTTTTTGCATATATCATTTAAATGGGACACTTGTTCAAAGCAGCAGTGGTCAAATCAATGAGTGAACTTAATATATGGTGAAGATTGGTTATTTTCTTTTGCTCCACTCCGACTCTTTTCAGCTATGGAAGGGCTTACAAAATAAACCTCAACATCTCTTGATTTCCCTTTCTTTTAAGATGGGCAAAAACAAAAGGAAACAAAAACAATTTCTTTGCTGCCAGGACCATGTGGACCGACCTTACTATGTTTCACTGTAATGGTACATTCAGTTCCAGATTAGAGAAAAAGCAGGAGTACCAGATTCTTGACACGATAATGCTGTCCCCAGTTTTCACTGCATGGAATCAAAGAAGTGTCCAGTTATTGGAAGATATGTTAATCTTCTCTCTTCCTCTCCCATTATGCTGTCAAGACAGCGTGGGCTCCTGCTAGGTGACTTTACTGCCTATAGAGCTCTTTTTTCTACATTCCTTCTGACAGACAAGGACTTCTTAACTGGACTGTCCCAAGGTACTTACTACAACCATGACATTGCTTTTGAAATGGCCACAGATGCCAAATAATACAAACTTTCATAGGTCTTGTGGCTATTTCAATATCTCCTGCACTGACCTTGTGTCTCACCTTTCTATGCTTTTGTCTGGGGTTGGGCTGCCTGCCTGGCCTCTGCTCTCCAGCAAGCAGAAATAGAAGGTAGTCCAGGCTTCTCCTCTCCCCACTGCTTAGGGAGGATCTTTATCATTACTCCAGAAAGAGCAAATACTCATGAAAAGAAGTCAAGCAACGATGGGGGCACTCACAGCTTCACCCAGAACCACTCTTCAGCCTAGAAATGGATTTGTTTGGTGGTATTTGGATGTGGTGTTCTGCTTCTGATGTTAAATAAAAAGTATTTATCATCTAGGCTGTCCTATTTGAGGAGGAGACTAGGCTCACTTGGTGAGTCTTTCCCATGTGAAAGTGAGTGCTGCTGCTGTGTGGAGTTTCAGACTAACGTGAATCTATGGCAAAGCAAGAGTAAGTAGGGGGGCTGCATTTTCATAGTGCAAAGAGCCACTTGATAAAGGTACATCCAGCCAGTTTAACTCTGAAGAGTATTTGTAGGGAGGTTATGTACTTGGCACAGCCAAAACTGCTGGAGAAGTGCAATGCCATGTTCTGTACCAGGGAGAATACTGGGTCTTAATGTTAAGATGATAAAGACTCTGTAACTGCAGGTGGATCATGTGCCAGTAGGGTAATTTCGTGGCCAGCTGAAGAAGGGAGGAAGTATTGCCCATCTGTGTCACTCTGTGGAAGCTTAGGGTCAGCTGGGAAGACAGAAGCACCTCCTGGTTGCTGGCTTGACTATCTGATACACTAATTTAGGTCCTGTTGTTCCCCATTTCAACAGTCTGTTGCATGGAAATAGCCACAAATTGTGCCGCGGGAAGTTCAGATTAGATATTAGGAGACATTTCTCTACTGAAAGAGTAGTTAAGCATTGGAACAGGATGCCCATGGAAGTGATGGAGTCATCATCCCTTGAGGTGTTCAAAAAAACATGTAGATGAGGTGTTTTGGGACATGATCACAGAAGTGTGGGGTGAAAGGTTGGACTTGACGATCTTGGAGGTCTTTTCCAACCTTAACGATTCTATGATTCTATCCAAAATAATGGGAATATTGTATAAGAAGGTATTACTACCTGGTGTAGGGACACTTGCAGCAGTAGTACTTATACCACTTCCATATATGTTTCCTAGTTGCTCTGATCTTTTGAACTACACATATTCAAATTAAAGTTACTATTCAGTTGGAAGCAATGCATAAATGCTTTATTGTTTGAGTTACATTTGCATTGTAGATATTTATAACAGTAAAAAAACCCTCAAACCTAATGGAAAATAATAGGTACCTACATCATGGTAGGATTCACATTGATTTAAATAATTGATAAATCACTACTTTATCACTTTGCTCTTAGTGGAAAATCCACCTGTGATTTTTATTATTATTATTATTATTATTTATTTTTTTATTATTTATTTATAACTAACTTATAATTGTTGGGCAGGGTGAGATGGTAGAACTGAGAGAGACAGCTTAAAAAAAAAAAAAGTCACAGAAACTCAGTATTTTAAAAACTGTTTCTACCAATTCTTAAAAATATTAAAGAGGAAAGAAGTGAACTACTTATGCTTCAAATCTACTCTAGTGGAATAAAAAATTAATGATAACTGAATACCATTTGCCCGTAAAGGTCTTTATAAACAGATCAGACATACAGGAAGGAAAAGAAGGAAATGACAATAACTCAGTGGAAAAAGCAGTAGGGTTTTTTTCTGTTTTGCTTAGCAAGTGGAAGAACAGTACTGGCTTTTATTTATTTATTTATTTGTTTATTTATTTATTTATTATTTGTGACTCTTTACATGCTTGGCAAGTTATTTTATCTCCCAACTAAAGCATTCAATTACTTCTGAACGATGTAGCAAGATGGAGACTAAGCAAAGGGAAAAAGGGGAAGATGTGCCATGAACGAGGTTCGTGGTAAATAAACCAGGTGTAAGTTCTACTGTGAACTCTATAACCCATCTGGCAGCACAGGCTCCAACTGGAAGGATTTCAGGCAAACTAAGGAGATGTTCTGCGCAGAGCTAATTACAAGTTTGGCGTATTTGTATAGTTGTTATTGTTTGCAAAGAAAGAACTTTAAAGGTGACCCAAGTATAGTTTTTTTAAAAGAGCTAGAGGGAAAAAAAATAAATTCTGATGATGGCATCAAATAAAATAATAAATCCTCATTATGTTTATACTCATGTACATGGCGCTCAGAAATCAAGAAGAGGATGCCTGTACAACTAAGACAAATTGCACCCCACACTGTGCAACACAATTTTTCAAAGTGTGTTTTGTTTACTTGTTTTTCCTCAGTTAAATGCTGCCTTGCCTACATAATGCCAGAAACCGTATGGGAGGTATGAGCAGAACTTGGCAGGATTTGACCCAGTGCAGGTGAGATTGTAGAACTGCTTTAGTCACAAACCTCTGTTTACAGAATGAGAGGAAACCCCAGTAGTGCTGAAAGCTCCTAGCCACAGAAATGGAAATTACATCATGACAATTAAGATGCTGGCTTTACAAATACTGCGTAAAAGGCAGGTGGTCTTATAGTAGTTGTAGTGAGAAATAAAAAGATTCAGTCTTGAAAGAGCTTTTCATTTTTACTTTTCATTCTAGCCACCTATGAGAGTCGCAATCAGACCTCCTGTGCTAGATCTTTTGAAATTGTTTTTAAAAGCAGGTTGTAATTTAAAGAGAATAAAGCTGCCAAAATGTTCTGATATTTTGGCGGCTGAGTATTAAGTGTTCCAGAGTCCCCTGACGTCTCTGGGCAGTCATAAGGACTTCTGATGCTGCTCCTTGGTGCTCTTTCAGAAGTACTGCTGCTGCCAAGCTATGAACTGCACAGAAACCCATGGTTCACATCACATAAAGCTGCTGACGGAGATGAGTGAGCAACTTAGAGCCTAAGCCCGTAAATACTTTGTGCACGCTCTTAAACCTTGAACATCAACGAGAGTCCTGCCAATAACTGAGCTTTTATTTGAAGTCATCTTGGATCTTAACCTAGACAAGAGATGAAGCCACTCTTGTTTTGCAATGTTGAATTGCTCTTGAGATCAAAGAAGGCGTGAAGAAGCAGGTGGACTGTTTCTGTTCCTTTTGCTGAAAATAGGTGGTCCAGCATGTTTGGTTGGTAGCCCAGTGTTAAGGTCCAGAATTAGTCCCTTCCCAGTAAATTCTGACCTGGCACTTTTGAGTCACCTTACAGCTATTTGAAAGGAGAACGTTTGGCTTACATTTCGTGACTTTTTGTTTGGTTATTTTTTATTTTCTGGAGGCTGTTTAGTGCAGCTCGTATCTATGCACTCGCAAGGAAGACATGAATTTAGGAAATTGTAAAAAGCAAAAGAAAGGGATCGAGTTGTACTGTAACATTAATCAACCATGTGACTTTGAACAGGCTGTCAGGAAGGGAGCATTTGATAATGTCAGGATCATTTTTAGGGTAGCGTGTAATTTTACAATTGACAATCTGAGGTAAAACATTGAATGTAAATAAGCCTAGTTCAGAAAACAAAGCTACAGAGACCTAACGAGGTTTCTTGGCAACACCAGATGTGGCAGGACTTGTCAGCTCTGGAAAGAAACCAATTCAAAAATGACTGCTCGAGCATTTTGGCAAAGAGGAGAAACTGTTGAAAACAATTCTATATTCTAAAAATGTTTAAAAATTTCCACTTGCCAGGAATGATAATTAAATTAAGCTGTGAAGGAGGAACTTCTACCTTTAATGACCCGATTCAGAGTGAATTGTGACCGAACTGTCTGATTTTGTGGTATGATTCTGACTACAGTGTTGAGTAAGGACAGCTGGAAAAAAGCCTGCTTTTCTACTTGACATCAGTTTTTCTATCTAATATTTCCTTCCTTTTTTTTTTTTTTTTAATAGAACTTGGCTGTGTGTTTCAATTTGGAGATCTATTTTGCTAGTGGCAGCTTTTTATGAATATGATACAGTGTCAGGCATTTCACACTGAATAAGTTTTGCATATGCTATGCCCTTGAATTTAGGCTCCCATTCTTCCCCTAAGAAGCAGAAGAAAAACTCCACAAAACCCACCTCTTGTTCTGAAAAAAATTCTTTTCAGGAAACTTGAAAGGCTTTTAATTCTGCACGGGCTCTTTTCTCCCCCTCCCTCCCTCCACATCCCCCCCCTTTATTTTATTTCTTCTTTCATAGCCATTAATGCCACAGTGCTCCAATAAGTATTTCTAAAAATAACATCTGTAAATTATAGGCCTTGGTTTACCAGAGCGTTGCAGACTGTCATTAAGAGTTTTCAAAAGCTGCTGGCTCTATGAGCCATGAGGTAGCCTAAGTCCATAGAACCATATTGTTCAATTCCAACACTCTCAGTCACCATATATCTTAACTAGTTTGATTATTTTTTTAAATGCTTACTTGTGGCTTGAAGATATTGGGGCTTTATCAGCAACAAAACCACAAAATTATAGTTGCTATGGTTGGAAAAGATCTTTAAGATCATCTTAAGGTCATCATACCTAGACAGCTTTTAAATACATTCAGGGATGTGTATATTCAAATTGATGTCCTGTCCATCACTCCAAACATTTTCCAAATAATACATGGCTTCGAGGGGTAATAATCTTCAGGATATGCTCTTATTGCTGAGGTTTAGGGCGCAGCTTCACACACAAAATCACAGGGTGTTAGGGGTTGGAAGGCACCTCCAAAGATCATTCAGTCCAACCCCCCTGACAGAGCAACACAGAACTAGAGCAGATCATACAGAAATGCATCCAGACAGCTCTTGAAAGTCTCCAGAGAAGGAGACTCCACAACCTTTCTGGGGAGTCTGTTCCAGTGCTCTGTAAGCCTTACAGTAAAGAAGTTCTTCCTCATGTTGAGGTGGAAGTTCCTGTACTCAAGCTTGAATCCATTGCTCCTCATCCTATCATAAGGCACGAGTGAAAAGAGGTTGTCCCTGCCTTCTTGACACCCAGCCCTTACGTAATTGTAGACATTAATTACACAGAATGACATAGCAGTTGTGTGTTCCGCTCCCTGCCCCACGTTACGAAATTCAGGATGGGGTGATGCACAGCTGGGAAGAAGATTGGAAATGTGCTTTTCTGTGCACCCTCCTTTTCCTCACCCTGTATGTGATTCATATGCAAATTATGTGTAGACTACTGTTCAAAGATTTTCTATAAATTTGGCTGACTTAACTCATTTTGCTTACCTAAGTAAAGGTCTGGGTATACTCGAAATGGTGGTGGTGGATACTTTCAGCTAAAAACAAGTGCTGAATTGCTCTTTAGCTTGGGGATAATGTCACCTAGTCCTTTTTGGTAGGCAACCTGGTAAACTAGTCAAGTAATGGGATTATGATTGGAAGAGTTTCGGAATAACCATAGGAGTCATAGGAATATCTCTCTTATGAGGAAAGGCTGAGAGGCTGGGGCTGTTTAGCCTGGAGAAGAGAAGCCTGAGAGGGAACTTATGGAAGTTTACAAATATCTGAAGGGTGGGTGTCAAGTAGAAGGGGCCAGTCTGTTTTCAGTTGTGCCCTGGGATAGGACAGGAGGCAGTGGTAGCAAAGTGAAACACAAGAAGTTCCACCTCAACATGAGGAAAAACTTCCTCACTGTGAGAGTGACAGAGCCTAGAACAGGTTGCCCAGAGAGGTTGTGGAGTATCCTTTTCTAAGACACTTTCAACCCCACCTGGATCTGTTCCTGTGTGGGCTGCCCTGGGTGATCC
>WTSP01013997.1:107032-117654 GCA_025331215.1 Actenoides lindsayi
TTAATATAATGAAGTACTTAGATACCTATGTTAAAGACCTAGATCCCCCAAGCATCTATTTGTTCACTGCAAATTCCATATGTCAACATGGGTGGATGGGGGGGGGGGGGTGTATGCTTTGTTTTTTTTCAATAAGCATCTGTTTTATCAAAAATATATGATTCCAAGTGATTCTCTAGTCACTATGCTAGAGCACTGTCCTTCCCTGGAAGAGTGCAGTATTTGTATAGTTCATACAAAACCTAATAGCTTCAGTAGCATCACGTACCTCATCGTCTAGGTCTGGCACTTGTTTGTCCTCCTCAAACTAGGTTCCAGCTATCCATGGAAGAGGGAATTAAGCTCAAGTCTCTTGTATAGTCATAGCTTTAACCATTGACCTATAGAATAAATTTTATAGGTGATTTCCATTTCATTTTCTACCATATTTGGAAAGAAAGTTGGTCACCCTTATAGATGCCTCACTAGCTGTTATGTTAAGTTTGTTTTCTAAATGAAGGGCTTTTTAAATGTTTATTTTCAGGAGGAACTTTGAAGCAGTGAGTCCTGAATAGATGCACATGTGTCATTATAAAGATATGAAGAACATTTTGTTTTTATAAGAGCCAGGTTTAAAAACTTGTCCTTCTAATTTTTTCCATAGGCAATGCTCAGTCAGCTGGTGAGACTCATCCTGTAGTGTAGGAAATGTGGGTGTCTTAGGCAAGGCAATACAATCCACCATCTTCAGGTTGCTTCTGGGTATAAAACCAGGGATCTGACACATTCCTCACAAAAAGTATTGGGTATTAGATGTGGTGTTGTAGACCTGGTGATGATTGTAAAACATTTTTAGTCTAGCCCATGGAAAAAAATAATACTGTCTCTACTCACCTCAAGTATACACTTAGGTCAATAGAGAGAAAAAAAATGCTCTCTCAAAGGCTTCAATGCACATGTACACATGTGTAATATTATGATCACTACTGAGACAAAACTCACCCTAACTAGTGACAGGACAAGAAGAAATGACCTCTAGTTACACCAAGGGATGTTTAGATTGGATATTAGTAAGAATTTCTCTACTGAACAGGATATCAGGCACTGGAATGGCTTGCCCAGGGCAGCGGTGGAGTCCCCATCCCTGGAGGGATTTAAGAGTCGTGTAGATGTAGTGATGAGGGATATGGTTAACCATCCAGGACTTGTCAGTGTAGGGTTAATGATTAGAATTGATGATAGGACAAGAGGAAATGAGCTTAAGGGGTGGTTTAGGTTGGATATGAGGAAAAAATTCTTTGCTGAAAGAGCGGTGAGGCATTGGAACAGGCTGCTCAGGGTGGGGGTGGAGTCACCATACCTGGAGGTGTTCAATAGTCATGTAGACATGGCACTTCAGGACACGGTTTAGTGGTTATGATAATGTTGGGTAGACGGTTGGACTTGATGATCTTGAAAGTTGTTTTTAACCTTAATGATTCTATGATCTTAAAGGTCTTTTCCAGTCTAGGAAACTCTGTGATTCTGTGAAAACTGTTAATGCAGATTTTCCAGCCAAGTGTATATTCTTCAGTTTATCTGGAATACTGTGGTGTCATGGTCATTGAAATACGGTAGATCTTAATTTCCATTATGATTATACTTGTACTTTTCTAGCAGTACAAGCAGCAGGACATCTTGTCTCAATAATTTGAGGTCAGAATGGCTCACTGGCCATGTATTCATTCGTAGCTTCCTCACATGCCCTTGGAGGACCATTTCACTCTGTGGCACCCTGCAATGAACTCAGCTCTTTTTCTGCCTTTTTCTATCCTGCTGTAATGCATCTCTGCTTGGACAAGAGGCGAGCCAGGCACTTTTCTAGGCAAGCAGGTAGTAAGGATATCTAAAACCTTTTGAAAACAGTGGAAATTTTTTTTAACAAGGGCTTATGGTGAGTCCTGAAAGTGTAACTGCGTGTAGTCATATACATGAATGAAAGGTTTACTCTACATGAATTATATACATGTTTGCCCAACGATTTATGTAGTGATGTGCAAAAAGCTTCAGTGATGAGAATCTCTGAAAATGCAAGCAGATTGACTCTTGCTCACTGACATTCATTTCTGGGACTACTCTTTTATGCTGGAAAAGTGTATCTGCAAACCAATAAGAACTTAGAAAAAGCAAAAAGTTCATGTTAGGTAGGACTAAAAATTCTTGATTGTCTTATCACAGTGTTTTCTACCACTGATGTACCATCAAATGTTAAATTATAAGGAGTTTTCAAAGCCCATAGATTTAATATTCTAGAACTTACAGCTTTAACAGTGTAGTTTATATCAGTCCAATTTTAACAAGGGCTGCTTGCTGTAGTTACAGAAATAAATTTGTCAGTGACACTGTGTTAGTCCTCTCAAGGAGAACTATGTTGTAGTGATAATTCTCTTAATTTTTTTCTCCAATTAATTTATGTCTGACCTTTAAAATTCCTCTTTATGAGAGAGGGAACTCTTTAAGGTGAATAATATTTACAATATAATGCATTCTTATGCATTTTATTTCTCACCTGACAGGAGAGAAATAGCCAGCATTCTTATTTTGGTTTTACACTTCATTTTAAAACAATCTTACTTAGATATCATCAGTAATATCTTCAGATGGCCTATATCCTCTACTGTCTTTCAGTTTGTTACTACTTTTTTTTTCTGCAGCGTGGCAGAAAAAGCCACTTTTTAGGAAAGACAGTTAGAGCTCATTTCCCTTTCCTTCTCTTTGCAGTTGCCTCAAGCTTTTAGAGCACAGTTGCTGGGATCACACTGCAGGACAAGTTCATAGTCCTGATCACCAGGTTATCAATAACAAGAGACATGGGTCCACTGACACAATTGTGGTGTTTTGGTTTGTTTTTTTTTTTTAATAGACTTCCTGGAAGTGTTATGTTTTTCATCTCATCTGATGTGTGTTCAGGATATGGCCAGAGGTTACATTTGGAGGCCAGGTCCATGCAGGATGGATCTAAAGCCATCCTAAACTATCAAAGATCATATAGCTCTTTCCCAACACCTCAGATCTGTGTACATCAGTAGAGCTTTTAAAATCTTGGAAAGTATTTAAACTTCAGTAGTATTTTTTCACTGCTTATTTCTCCTTTGTGTTGAGAGTGGTCAGTGCACTGAAGAACTGAAAGCAGTGTTGCAGGTGAGGAGTTCTTAAACTAGAAATTTGTGGTGGTGGAAATCTTACAAGAAGCAAATTGTGAAGTGTTTTCTGGTATACTTCAATTTCTAGATAAGTTTAAAAGAAGTTCAGGACAAGCAGTGCTTCTGTAGTAGTATATTCCTATGACAGCATATTTACTTACGGTTATCTTGATAAAAGAAGAAAATAAAAACCATAGTAACATGGCACTTAAATGTGGAGGCTGTTGATGTCATGACAGCTCTCAGATTAGCTTCACTTGCTTCCTGGTTAATCAGATCTTTAGAATTTTTTTTTTGTCAGAAATCAAAAGGTATTGACGTTAGTGCAAAGATCTCAATCCCACAAATGCTGTCTGTATGCTGCTGAAGTTGAGTATTTTAATATCTCCATTTAAATCCACTGAATTAGTTATGGAAGTGAAGTTACCCACAGGTATGTATTAGTGGAATCAGGCTCAAGGCTGAATTACCAGAAGAAAAAGCTGTTGATAAAATATTTTGACTGAGTAGAGCCCAAACTGGAGTTCATCTGAGAGGCAGAGGCTGTCATTAACATGTCAGTGTGGGAAGAGCTTCATCCACAGTGATCCACAATACAGCTTTTATGAGCTAAGCAAACGCTGCACGCTCGTGAATAAAGGAGGCACGCTGTGGCTACTGCGTCGAGTAGTAGGTTTAGTTTTGGGATGAGTGGTTGACACAAAACACTCCCACCCTAATGAAAGCTTAGATCACTTGAGACTCCTTTCCAACGTCCTTGTGCACAGCGAGAAGGACGGGTGTTCTTCACGAGCAAATGAATGCACATTGCACGTACTCCCTGGGACTGCTGTTTAAACTTCTATGTGCTAGCTTGGTTTCACCAACGTCATATATAAATACAGAGGTTCTGCAAATGCTCACATATCTGAATATATTAACATCATTGATGCCCATTTCCCTTTCTTCTTCCTTTTTCCCTTTCCCTTTCCCTTTTTCCCTTTCCCTTCCCTTTCCCTTCCCTTTCCCTTCCTCTCCCCTTCCTCTTCCCTTCCCCTTCCCCTTTCCCCTTCCCTTTCCCTCTTTCCAATTCTCTTTCTGCCTTTCCCTTTTTCTCTTTCCCTTTCCCCTTCCCTTTCACTCTTTCCCCCTTCCTCTTTCCTTTCCCCTTCGCTTTCCCTTCCTCTTCTGCTTTCCCTTTCCCCTTTTTTTTTCTTTCCCTTTTTTATTTTTTCCCTCTTTGTATAGACATGGTACTTTTTAGATCTGCAAAGGGCTTTCAAAATAGTAATGGAAATTATTGTTTCTGCTATGATGTATTTTAGTCATTTTGTCCACTACAGCTGCTGAGGGAGTTATGCTGGGATTTCATTTAAGGAATCAAAATACTTCACAGTTTTAAGTAAACAATTCTTCATTCTCTGTTCTGTAATAAATATTGTTAGGATCTCTTAAAAATTAATTACAAAATAAGTAAATTTGAACTGTATTCTTCTGTTCATTAGGAACAAAGAAAAACAAATATCTTCTGCTTCTATTCTAATTAGTCACATTTTTAAAAAAAAGGTGTTTTTTTTTGTTTTTTGTTTTTTTTTTTTGGTATTACTTGTGAAATGCTTAGGTTTCAATCAGTTCGACTAATATCTAGAATAATAAAGATCATCAGTTATACCTAAAACAATTCCAGTGTTACTTGTTTCCAGAGTGGCAGCAAAACTTGAAGGCTTCCTTCTGATGCAGCAGAACTCTGCAGCCTTTGTGTTTATGCTAGGACAAAAGTTTTCATAAAATTATGCAATATGTAGATACTTAAGGGGTCATTTTTTTTTTTCCCTGTTGTTGCCTTTTTCTCTTTCCTTACTTCCAGCCTGCAAAGGTGCTCCTTTAATATTTTTGGCAATCAACACAAATTACAGGGCTATGATTATCTCAAGAAGGTCTGTTCAGCCTTGTTAAGACTTAAGCATCTTAAATAATCCAGATCTGTGGAGTTTTTTTATCTAGCTTGGTACGAGTCTGATGATACTGTTGAGACTGAAGTGTTTTGAGACCTTGTCATTTATTTATTCATTTCCTAAATTCCCTAGTATGTTTTTTCCCCTCTGTAAACACCTTTTATGTCCATGTCCTGGAGAATGGCTGAATGCATGCCTCTCAACTTCATCCTCTGCCAGTCACTGTGACTGCCCTGGCATGTCGTAAGTTTTTAGATGATGGTTAGATTTTTTTTATTTTTTTTTTAAACTATAAAAGTTCAGAGCATGAGACTGTTGTTAGGTTTTCAACATCTGCTGTACAGCCTGGAAAAGGCAAATCTGAGTCTGTGGAAGGATTGACTCCACCTTTTTCTAGTTTTTCTTCTCTCTCATACTCTTACTGGGAGGGCAGAGATAATTTGGCTTTTTTACGGACTTAAAGCGAATATTTCCCAGGCTGCTTTAGGCCGGGGGTTGTATAGCACTGCACATTTCCTTGTAGGTTGCCTGGTATGAATAGATCAGTGTCTACAAGCCTTCTGCCAAGTGGCTGCTACCCATATGTTTCCTAACGGTGGGAACATTTTTGGTGCCGCAGTCTGATAGCAATTTCCAGTCAAAATAGCACTGCCTTCTGCATGCTCTTTTGTCTTGTACATGTTGTTCATTCTTACAGAACTCGTTCAAGAGCTCTCAAGTAAGCACCAACTTCATTTCTCACTTGCATCATTGACCAAAGTATTTTCTGTTGAATATAGATGTCTGCTACCTGCTCATACTTAAAAAAAATTAAATATATATTAACCTGTAGTTAATTTCTGGTCATTTATCTCTGATAAGTTTAGGTTTTTTGTTTGTTTTTTTTTTTTTTTTCCTGTAGAAACTGTTCCTATTGCATGATGGAGTGCTTCTGTATTTTTAGTAGTCAAGTAGAAGTCTTTGGGGTTAATAAAGTTTGTTCCTTTTGCTTACCTCTACATACATATACCTTTCTTCTGAGAACGCCCTCAAACAGAGGTTGAAAGTGCAAACCCATCTCAATCAAATTATCTGTGACAAAGGAATCCTGGCTTTCTCAGCATTATGCAGACCTCTCCAGTGCAATGGTAGATGAGTTGACAAATCTCACTCTTTATGGTATAGATGTTGGCTCTATCCGACCTAAAACTTGGTTTTCTGCATTGATCAGCAGTCCTATAGCAATCACATCTCTTTTGTGCCAGAAAAACTTTCCTTGGTAGTGAAGCGCTCTTTCTTCCTGCTGCTTTAGCTTCTGATCAAGAACAAAACATAAAAAAAAAACCAAATCCAAACTGTGTTATGTTATAGAATTTCATATTATGTTACAGGTGCCAGAAAGGGGAATTTGTCCCAAACACTTGATTAATATAAAAGTGTACTCTGGTTTTCATTTTATACACTTTCATTACATTTACTATAGCAGTCATTTCCTTTAAGCTTTGTTCCAACAAATGTCAGTCGCACACAGACTTTTAGGGTCAATTTGTTCAAACAATTTCTAGTAAAGCAACAGCAACAAAATGCATTTCTATTTTGGTGGTTAGTCAGACAGCAAAGTAAAACTTTCACACTTTTACACAAACTCCAGGTCAAAAATAGGTGAATGGCACACCTCTGCAGTTATGTTTCCCTTTGAATGGGGATGGAACAGCATACTCCATTTCTTTGGCATGTCTTGTATAAACTCTTCTTAACTACTCTTGTAAATGTAAATTCTATGTTATTATTCCCTGCTTCTTCCAGAGCGCTTCTGTTTGGAATATGAATTAAGTTCCTACTGACTGTACTCTTAGCTAACTCCAGGTGGAAAATAGCTGGGCATAAAGTCCCATCAAGTGTATGAATAAATATGAAAGGCTACTTTTCCTTCTCCGAGTTTATGTTCTAGTAGATTCAAGTGTTACAAATAGAACTAGTCAGCACAGTTTTAATCTATGATTGTTAGTACACAGTGCTCTTGAAAAACATTGCAGGTTTTTTTTAAGTGAAAAAATATCTTAGAGCATTGGAAAACCAAACAGTGCCTGGGGCGAGTGGAAAAGTTCCACGCTTTTTCTCGAAGACACATGAACTGATAGTAAGAGACTGCAAAGAGATTCTTGCAAATACATAACTTTTTCTTCAGCAGTGCTGCAATGGGGGTGAAACAAAGTGTCATTAACTAAAGAGCATGAATAGCCATAACAGATTAGAACTTATTTTTAAAGAAAGTAAAGTGGATCTGCTCAATAAACTACAATTGAGTTGAGAGCTCTATCAGCACTACGAGCATTTGCTGTCCAACTCGAAGAGGTGAATTTACAGAGTGTATCAGAGTGCTTTATAGAACAAAAAATTATTTGGAAAAACAGAGCACATGCATACTGTGTGAGATATATAACATTAAGAACTGTTAGTTACAGCTGTGACACTGGAAAAATCAGGTGAATGTATTTCAGTACTTATTGCCTAGAAACACTACCATGTAGATGCTGTATCTTCCAGAAAGAGAGGAACCTGAAGCAAACAATGTGTGAACCATGGGGGTGGTTTAGTCTCACTTTCAGTCATATTTTTGGATTCTTTATAAGGCAAAAACTTCGGTTCTGGTTTTTGTCCAGAAACAGCATTATTAACAAACTGGAAATATGCATATATTTCCCTCTCCTTTCCTTACTGATACAAATCTACTTCCTTTCTGATTTCTTTCTCCAGATTTTTTTAGGAGGAAAGGGGAGGGAGAAGGTATCATAAGATGTCTTGATACCCATCTCAAAGCTTTCCAGCTGATACCTGCCTATTTCACATGGAAGATAGCTGGAGCATGGCCTGTTTTTTCAATTTCTTTAAGGAAATTATTTTTTTTTTAATGAGATAAAATTCTGACCTGATTGTATTGATAAAAATATGACCTTAGCGGTCATATTTACCACTGTTCAATGTTGCAAGGGTAGACCATCTTATTAGACAACAGTTGTTCCACTTCCCTTAGTTAAACTGCCAGAAGGTTAAATCTCTGCAAGTTTACAATGACCTTGAAAAAACATGTCAGTACATCAAGAGCTTGACAATCAATTGGCTACTGCAGCGAGTATGTAGGTTACCTTGAATATAGAAGAAAATGCTGCCCAGAAGTTTTCTACTCTCTTCCCTGAAGGATAAAATAGTGAAATAGCTGAAAAGGCTCAAAATACAGCAAAGAGAAATGGCTTATTTAGAATGTGGAGTTGACCAAAGCAATTACCACAATCTGAAAGCCAGATGCAGCAAAGCTTAAAGGTTATTCTAATTAGTTATTAACAAAACCATATGAAATCTTGCATAGCTGCAGTTTCCAGAGCTGTTAAGACATATTTTGATGCTGAGACATCTTTCGGTGTCTCAAAATTACGCAGCGTATTTGTACCTCTCCCAGAATATACTTACAGGGAAAATGAAATCCCAACAAAAAGAAAAAACACCAAAAGCAACTTCCTTTGATAAATTTAAGAGTGTAAAAACATTTGACTAAATATATTCACAAATTCAAAGTGGTCCTCTGTATAATCCTGTATTTTTTTGCTTTCATTGACAACACTGTATGCATTCCAGACAGTTATGGGTCTGATTCATCCTCAAAGGCTGTGAATATAGATGTCAAATTCTGAAAAAGGCATCCTAGATATTCAAGGGAATAAAAAAAAAAATCCCTAGAGTGTAAATGGTTTAAAGAGCCTGTTTTTCTTCAGGGTAGACTAGGGTGAGTAGTTGTTATATGGACAGCTACTTTGTACACCTAATATTGAATGAGATGAATCCTATCTGAGAAATTTTTCTTCAGAGAGGCTTCTCTCTTCTTACTCTTACTTTTGCTTTAACTCTGCTAGTCACTCTATCTCAACAACATTTCAGTATCTTCTTTCTTTTGTAACTTTCATCAGCCTTGATTTCTTTGTCCTTTCCTACTCGCTCTCTTCTCTGGTATCTTTGATCTGTTGGCTGCTCTCTGGAAGCAGTAACGGCCTTTTCTGCATGTTCTCCTCCCTTAGTTGGAAGATACTCACCTAAATTGTTGTTTCCGTGGGCATCTGGCCCGTTCTCAGCCATAGAAGAAGAGCAGCAGGCTAGTTGGTAAAGTCAGATGACATCATAAGTCTGGCATAGTAAATAATCTATGCAGCACATACTTCACACACTGTTGTCTGAATTCTCTTTCCCAACAAACTACATGCTTTCTTGATGTTTACCTATCTTGTGGAAGAAAGTATAAACAGAGACCAAGTCAGATGCTCTGGTGGAGTATTTTCAAGAGATATTACCTCAGAGTAGAGTCTGAGGCACAGAACATCTTTCAAATGAGTGGATGTACGCGGATGCTCGTCAGTGAGTTATGACTCGATGAGACATTAATTTGCCTGGGGTAACATTCTGTCCCACTTGTGCCGGGGGGGTTATCTGGAGGGAATTTTAAAACTTTCTCAGTATGGTTACATTCCAATCATGTCTTTTTACTGTCACCTGTGATTAACTGCTACTGTGACTGCAAATGTGTGCTAAACTGCAATCACAAATACCTACCTTCATTGCTCGGAGCTAAAAGGGAGGGTGTTGCTCAAGGAGCTTTCCAGAGGGCACTTAATAGCTTATCAGCCACCAGTGAGATATCAAATACACAGTCCCAGCATAAAATTCTTTGCTGAGGAGAATTTCTAGATTGTCTTTTAAAAGCACATCTTTCCCCTGGAGGTTTTCAGGTGTACAAGCTTTTCCACTCTGAATGTAAACCAGACAGCTACTTACCTTTGTCAGAGATTGACAAGACCTTCTGAGTTCTGTCTAGAAATCCCCCGCACTACAAAAGAATTTTGATCAGAGCCTGTCCTACTGTTTGGTTTGCGTTCATACTGAGCAATCCTATGGATTGTTTATCTATTGTTTATCCATTTATCATGGAAATGATAAAATTACTTACTCCATACAGCGTTGTCATAAATCACATCTTGCTTTCATAAATTGTTTTTGGAGAGTAGGACTTATCTGCTTTGGAGATTATTATTTGTTCTGATGGAAGTGGATGGTTGTATTGTCATCTGCTCAAGGGTAGAAAGGCTTTGCAGAGAGATCAGGACAGGTTGAATTGATGGGCTGAGGTCAATGGGATGAGGTTTAACAAGGCCAAGTGCCGGGTCCTGCACTTGGATCACAACAACCTCAGGTAACCCCTCAGGCTTGGGGAAGAGTGGCTGTAAAGCCACCTGGCAGACAAGAACCTGATGGTGCTGGTGGACACCTGGCTGAACATGAGCCAGTGTGTGCCCAGGTGGCCAAGAAGGTCAAGGGAATTCTGGTCTGGATCAGGAATAACATGTCGAGCAGGGCAGGTATTGTGCCCCTGGACTGGGCACTGGGGAGGCTGCACCTTGAGCACTGGGCTCAGTTTTGGGTGCCGCAGGAGAAGAAAGAGTTGGAGGGGCTGGAGCGGGTGCAGAGAAGGGCAAGGAAGCTGGTGAGGGGTCTGGAGAACATG
>WTSP01013997.1:117754-139791 GCA_025331215.1 Actenoides lindsayi
GGGGGGCTGGAGCGGGTGCAGAGAAGGGCAAGGAAGCTGGTGAGGAGTCGGGAGAACATGTCTGCTGAGGAGCGGCTGAGGGAACTGGGGCTGTTTAGTTTGGAGAAGAGGAGACTGAGGGGAGACCTTATTGCTTTCTAGAACTCCCTGAAGGGAGGTTGTGGTGAGGTAGGTGTTGATCTCTTCTTCCAAGCAACTAGTGATAGGATGAGAGGTAATGGACTGAAGTTGCCCCAGGGGAGGTTTAGGTTGGCCATGAGGAACAATTTCTGTGCTGAGAGAGTGGTGAGGCCTTGGAACAGGCTGTCCAGGGAGGGGGTGGAGTCATCATCCCTGGAGGGGTTCAAAAAACAAGTAGATGTGGCATTTCAGGACATGGTTAAGTGATCCTGATGATGTTTAGTAGGCAGTTGGACTTGATGATCTTGGAGGTCTTTTCCAACCTTAATGATGCTGTGATTCTGTATTTTAAGAGACGGAAAAAAAAAAAGTAAAATTGGCTAGGTATGATTTGGGTGGCTTCAGGTATGATTTGGGTGGCTTCAACTATGATTGGTGGGCAGATATGAAGACAAGGTAGAACCTGCCATTCAGCATAGTTCTGTACTAACTCTACAGTTCAAAAACTCCCCTCCCTTTTGCTAACAAGCCCTGTTGTAATATCCTTTATGCCAGCAAACACTGTCACTGGCTTACCTCACCAACATTTTTCTGGTTCTTGTATCAAATACCTAGTTATGAACTGCATGTCCTCATGTGCAATTGCACCCTCAATATTTCATTTCTCATTCTGAACTCGTTGGGAGTTGTAATGGGGCCTCTTTACGTATGTTAAACTTTTCGCAAATTAACAAAATAGGTTGTAGTTCATCAGCTTCCTGATACATATGGTTGAATGAAGGTGCCAACCATTTCTACAGTGACTTTTAAGCCACGAGCAAATAGGCCTGCTTTAGACATACATTACTTTTTTGTTTCCTTTTCTAAGATACTAAGATTTTTAAGACACTAAGCACCGGCTGTAGTCTTCATTTTGCCTTAGTACAGTATCTCCACTCACATTTGAGATGTTCAAACCGGCATTCAATGTGTAGGTATCGACACCCATGAAAACATTTGCATATGAAAATTGGAGCTTGGTTTTAGAGCAAAACCTTCTGCTTCGGCATCAGCTGACACCAGGGTACCAAAAGCGTAGGTATTTGCACTTCATTATGTAATCCTCATTTTCCTTTCCTGTTGTAGTACTATGAACTTTTATCTGAATGCGTCATGAAGGTGTTTGCTTAATTGGTGACACATTGGCAATTTAGGTTTTGGAAGTACTTGGGCACTCAATTGCTGTTCCCTGGAGTACACAAGTAAAATGCCATGGATGCTACGGATAAGTATAATTTGAAGGCAAAATAGCTCAGAGTGTTTATCACTTTCTGTTTTAAATACATGCACATGGCTATACATTGCCATAGATGCCTAACATCACAGATGATTTTGTACAATATACAAAATACAGTCTGTATTTGTTAGAAGTACTGGACATTGTATTAAAATGAGTACTGCAAATTGTTACTCTTGTTTAGTCTAACTTGTGATCCTTGCATGCCTGGATGTGAGATTATGTAAAAGACTGAGATGTTGGATTAGGCTCCTTATGGACATGTCTTCTGTCTTCCTACAAAAGAGTTAAGGAGCCAGCAGACATTAGATGTGATTTTTTTTTTTTTTTAATTAATTTTTATTTTTAAGGGATTTTTATATTGCTTTAATAAATAAAATAAAATCTCAGTAGGAGTTTGAGTTTTCTTAGTGTCTTGAAGTGGGACTAATTTATACCGCCAGGCTTTTCAGCTAATTGTGTTGTGATACACCTTTAATATAATAGGAGTGATTTGGTTGTACACTAAATGTTAAATGCAAATCACCTACTGCTAATGTTTTGAAATTGCGTTCCATCAGAAGCTTGACTGAATTACAGCTATCAACCAATTCATAACTGCTAATGAAGGTTAAATTAAGGTTTGGGGAAGCATATTCAAAAATCATTCTGCCCATGCTATCACCTCTGCATTTTGTAGCTACGTGACGTAATGGCTTAGAAAGTATTTTGTGACGGTGGAGGTAGAGGTTAGGTACTAGAAGAGAAGTGGGATATATCTCAAAACTAGCACAGTTTCACATCACTCTTCTGTCCTCTATTTTCCCATCTCTGAGAAACCAGTAAACCACCACTGTAAGTTCTGCACATTACAAATTCTGAGTAAATGGCTGAGTAATGAAACTTTGGAAAGGCTCTGTAAATAAGGAAAGGCTTAATAGCAAATGCAGGATTTACATAAGAGAAAAGAATATTATGGATGATTTTATGCTATACTGTTGGTCTGTCTTGAGTCTGTTTTCACTTTTTCTAGCTAATGTTTGGAAGCTGCTATAGGCTCACTGAGCTGCTTTTATTTTCTGATTTATATTGTATTTGTTGCCTTGTTTGGACACTCTCAATCAGATAGCCATGCTTGCATTAATAAATTACAAAGATAGAAGGATTTTTAGATCATCCAACTGACCTCAGGTATCACAGTGACCACAGAAACACTCCTCCTTCAGAATCACAGAATGTTAAGGGGTGGAAGAGACCTCTGAAGATCATCAAGTCCAATCCCCCTGCCAAAGCGGGACCAAAACTAGGGCAGATCACTCAGAAATGCATCCAGACAGGTCTTGAAAGTCTCCAGAGAAGGAGACTCCACAACCTTTCTGGGGAGTCTCTTCCAGTGCTCTGTAAGCCTTACAGTAAAGAAGTTCTTCCTCATGTTGTGGTGGAACTTCCTGTACTCAAGCTTGAATCCATTGCCCCTCGTCCTATCACAAGGCACAAGTGAAAAGAGGTTGCCTCTGCCTTCTTGATGCCCAGACCTTATGTATTTATAGACATTAATCATATCCCCTCTCAGACTTCTCCTCTTTTTCTCCTTTTCTAGCAATTAATTTAAAGAATTAATGTAGAACCTACTACTTACAGCTTACATGATATATCCTCCATTGGGATTCTGCAAACAGACTTTTTCCCTTCATGGCTATGTTCTCAAACCAACTCAACCTGCAATACTTGTATTTAACGCCTATGACTAGAGATGGACGTGGTTAGCAGAGTAGATGCTCATAAGTTTTTAAATGTAGCATTAAAAAAAAATGCATAAAATACTACTGCCTGGGGTACTATAGCTCCGCATCATCTTGCCATACTTCCATCTGTATATACTTATTTTTACAGCAACTGTCTGTAACGAAACATTCAGAGACATCTGCAGTGCTAAAAGCACAGCGATTGCCCAGGAGACTGCTCCCGCTAAGTACAAAATATTTTCCTATAAATATTAATCCACTGATAGTAAAAATTTCCAAAATATTTCCAGTCCAACAGCAGCTGTTTGGGGAATATATTTTGTCCTGTAGAAGGGAAAATGAAAGAAATGCAGAATAATATTGTTTATCTGCATGTTTTTATATCGGTTTTAATTATGCTTTAATACTATGACATTTGGAATAACCTTTACTAAATGTAATTTTTGACTCTTCTGAACAGCAGGTAGTGGTTTTACTGTTACTAATAACAAAACTATAATTTAGTCATATCCTTTCCTTACTATGTGATTTGAGTATTTCCATTTCCTTCACATTACAAAAAACGTAGGCAGATACTGTTCTACTGGATGGAGAAATGGGGACTTACGATTTATTTTCACACTCTAAGGCAGTCAGTATTAAACTTAGTTCTCAAATGGGTAGTTTTAGTTGTCTGGTTTTGTATATTGATGTATTAATGTAATGCTGAATCTGCTTCTGTCTTCTGATCAAGTATTTGGAGACAGTGCAAAGGTCTTCTCCTGAGCCTTCTCAAAGGTGAACAAATCCAGGTTCTCACCCTCTCCCTGTACCTTGTGTTTCTGCTTCTGATCATCTCAGGGTCCTCTGCTGGACTTACTTCAGTGTGCCAATACCTTTCTTGCACTAAGGAGCCCCAAATTTGGCACAGTTCTTCAGATGTGGCCCCACAAGAGCTAAATAGAGGGGAAGAAATGTAACCCTGCACCTACTGGCTGTAGTCATACTAATGCTGTTACTCATTGCTAGCTTCTATTTATCTAGCTAAACACTTTATTTCCGTGAAGTGACTACAGTTTAATGGAAGAAGTTATATAGCAGGGCATTTTCAGGGACATTTTGATGGCTAACATCTGTCTCGACTGTTCCTCATATATGCACTCAAAAAAAAAAAAAAAAAATCCTCACAAAATTTCGCACTAAATCAGATGCATTTAAAACACTTTTTTCTCACATTTGCAAAGTTGTGCCAGGAAATGAAAAACTGGGGAGGACATGTTCACATTCAATGTGTTGTGGTGAAGTGATTCTGTTCCACGAAAGTACATTGACTGACTTAAAATATTTTCATCAGATTTTTCCAAAGTACACTCCATATACTGTGTTATGCTTTCTGCTATTACTGTGTGTTTAGAGTAATCCAAAAATGTCTTTCTTTTGCACATTGAGCAAGAAGTTAGTTTCAGTGGATCCTTTCAACAGCAGTCAATTAAATTCTGTCTGGAAAAAAAAAAATGGATAGATGGCAAATATCAAAATGTGACTTCTAAAAGTTTTAAGAGCTTTTAAGATTAAACAGTTGCACAGATGCATTGATCAAGCTACATCTGTCCGCAGAGAACAAGCCAGAGTTTCAGTTGCAGTAACAGCTTTGGGCACTGCTGGAGGTCTACTAGCAGGACAGCAAAAGACCAGTTATTCACAGTAAACACAATATTGAACCTAGTTTTGTTTGCTATGCATGAATTTCTCTGGTGACCTGATAGTGTTGAGTTAACAGTTGGATTTGATGATCTTAAATGTCTCTTCCAACCAGAATGATTCTATGATTCTTTGAATTGTCTACTGTCAGGCACTGCTTTTTTTTCATGGAGTTGATTATTTTGATTTTTTTTTTTCAGGATAGACTATTATATAAGCCTTTTCACCCTACAGATTTCTCACAAATTATTTTCTGTGACTGTTCTTGATTTGTTATTCATGCTGCGATTGCTCAACTAAAGCAAATAGTTTTAGTTTGTGTCATAACTGGATGAATCCTAAACCCAACAAAAGCTTCTACAAATTTTGCCTGCATACTAATGTGAAGTTTTGTATAAGCCTTTACAACTACTTAAGGCTTTCCCTGACTTTTTTGTGCATATATGAGCACTCCCAGGAAACTGACTGCTGGTTGTAAATGTCTAAGAAGCGTATCTGAGCTTTCTCAAGGGTTGGATCCAGACAGGATGTGACTTGAGTATATGTTGGGACAATGGCTGGCTTGTCACCTGACCTGGAAGATACTGCATAGCAGGCAGTGTGTATGGTGAGGAGAGTGCTGTGGCTTCTAGTTAAATCTCTTCAGGTCATCCTGAAGAGTGCTGAGCATGATCCTTTTGCTATTGCGTTATTGCATTAATTTTAAGGGGAGTCCTTCTTTCCATTCAACCTTCAGATCTCTGAGACTCCTATCAGTAGAGTTTGGGATACAGTATACCTAATGATTATGATGCTCTCTTCATAATTCTTTTAATGATCCTGAATTTATACTATCAAAAAATAGAATATTTTTTTCTTCTTCTTTGAAGACAAAAAAATCCCATCTGTGAAGACTGTGGTTGATAATTCATATGCATTATGTGGATTTTCTCTCATATATTTGCACAGTCTACTTCCAAAGATATCTTGTAAATTGTACTACCATATAAAATAGGATATATCTACTTTCATATCATTTTAACTTATTCTTAAGCTGTAGCCGTGGTTAAAAAAAAAAAAGAATTAAAAGCTGCATAGAAATGTCTCTATTTCAAGTATAAATGTAGCTACTTTTGAGCTACATGAATGAATTACAAAACTGATCCTGTAAATGAAAAAAAAAGACCGTTCTTGACAGCTGTAGAGTATTTACCCATAAGAGGTGAAATCTTTATACTAAGTTACAATCTATGATGACTTGATCAAGCTAACTGGCAAGTCTCTTTCCGATGCTTTTTTTCTTTAAGTAAGTTGAAATCTTGGCATCTTTTAGAATCAGGGCTGATTCTGACAAAAAAATTAATATGGTACAAAGTTATCATGAATACCAGTGCTGGTGAAATCTGCTTATTTAAAGATTAGCTCTTTTTATTTCCTTACTCGTTATAGACTTGTCTGGTAACTTGATTAACTGAGAAGTAGAAGCATCTCCTGGTACCCAGCCAGGTGGCTCAGTCTATTTCATAAACTTATAGAGCTCAATATCAAAAGTAGTGAAATGTTCTTCTTCTGTAAGTCCTAACTGTACCCTGGTTCAGAAACTTTTCTGGTGATCAAGTTTCTGGACACAGAAGCATTTTCATACCAGATGAACCAGATGAAGAAATTTATCAAACAGGCTGATGATTATGGACATTAGTTAAACCGTGTAACTTCCTGGGGCTACAGCTATCCAGTGAGTTATTAAAGAATGACAGAGTCACTTTGGTTGGAAAAGACCTTTAAGATCATCAGGTCCAACCATTATCTAATGCTACCAGGGCCACTACTACACCACATTCTTGAGCATCATATCTAGAAGGCTTTTAAATACATCCAGGGATGGTGATTCAACCACCTCCCTGGGCAACCTGTTCCAGTATTTGAGAACCCTTTTGGTGGAGAAGTTTTTCCTCATGTCCAACATAAACCTTCCCTGGTGCAACTTGATGCCATTTCCTCTTGTCCTATCAGTTGCAACTTTTGAGAAGAAACCAACCCCCACCTCACTCCAACCTCCTTTCAGGGAGCTATAGAGAACAAGGTCTTCCCTCAGCCTCCTCTTCTTCAGACTAAACAACTCCAGCTCCCTGAGCCACTCATCATAAGACATGTTCTTCAGACCCTTCACAGAATCACACACTGTTCACCAACTTCATTGGCCTTTTCTGGACCCAATTGCTTACCCAAGCAATCTCATAATTGCTGGAATATCTGCAAGAAGATATCAGTACTTTTGTATATATACTGTCATTCTTGATAGTGCAATTATAATACCCCAAGTACTGGGTTCTAATCTTGCTATTAAACTGAGCTGATACACTTAGAGCTTAATCCGTGTGCTCAACAATTAGAGTAGTTCTTGTCACTTGTGTTTCTCAAAGCATGATATAATCTGTTCTTCAGTGGTGTCTGTCACTGACTCTCTAAACATTCTATTATTTGGTTTTCCATTAAGTAATGGAAAACCAAAATAATTTCTGTTAAAATTCGCTCATTTCATGTGATCACTTATGGTATTGTCCCTACCTAAGAAAAAAATGCTGTTTCAATTCTTTTTTGATCAAACATCCTTCTCTAGAGACTTTTAAAACCTGCTTGGATCTGTTCCTGTGTGGGCTGCCCTGGGTGACCCTGCTCTGGCAGGGGGGTTGGACTCAATGACCTCCAGAGGTCCCTTCCACCCCCTACCATTCAATGATTCTATGATACAGGAAACCGAGGTATCTTTTGTTTATTCCAGCTTTCCCTATGCCACTAGATGAGGCAGGAAAGCTGAATCCTCCTTCCTGGTCTTTAGAGAAGATGCAACTGAGAACACCTGGTGAGAGTGAATGAAAAGCTGTCTTACCAGACTTGTTACAGTAGGAACAACTTCCATTTTTGAGACCTAAATTTATTCATGCAGGTGTCATGAGATTCCTCAAAGGAATGTTGCAGATCAACCCTCCCACATACATTATTAGTCTAAGTTGCTTGATTACTGCCAAGCTCTCATCTCAGTCAAGAACCAATAATGAGCTCTTTGGCTTACAGAAATTCAAGACTGTATCAAAGTCCTTAAGCTGTCCAGTCAAGCTAAATTTCTCTTTTCAAGATCTAGAAACTTACTTTTGTCTTTCCACTAGTGCTGAATTGTCTTACATGCTCTTTTGCCAATGGACAGGGTCAGCACAAAGGGCACAGACACCAAGTTAAAAAAGTGAGTTTGTCTTTACCTATGTTTAAAGCAATAAAATAAGTGAAATAATACAGCAAGAATAAAGCAAAACAAGGTAATGTGCCTAATCATTACTAATATGAGGTTAACAACAGTGATTAAGAAAGATATGTCACTAATTGCCCTAATACACCACCATCATCCAGATCTGCAGTTTCTGGGGAGCCCCGGTTGCAGGGAGGATCTGGAGAGCCTTTCCTGGCAATTGGGAGATCCTAAGCCATGTGTCCACTCATAGGTGAGGTCTTCAAAGCTGCTGCAAGAGTGTCCAGATTTTATACAGTTGAATAAAAAAATTTACATAACTTAAGTGAGGAAACAACTGTTTTCATCCTCCTTTTGGATTCCACCCAAAGCCTGGCCAGGGCTCAAGAAGGAACCAAGGCAGTTTCTCTATCTGTTTGGGCTTGACCACATATTTCTCAACAGGGCTAGGTGTCTGGTTTCATGGCCTTGCAACATGACCCTAAATAAAGAAAAGATCCCCTTTTGGTTACTGTTACATAATAAGCGTTACAACAAACCTTGATAGATCGGCATCAAAATATGTACTCATGTTCAAACAGCAAAATGGATGAATACTGCATTGCATGTGCAGTAGAACGTTTGATTGTGAGGTTCACCTAGAGGTCAACTTTCATTCAGGGCCTATTGTTCAGGCCACAGCATTTTACACACATAAATCCACGGGCTTGGTATGATGAGCTCCAGTGCCTATAGAGGTAACTTATGTGCTTAACTGAGGCTAGGAACATGATTTTGCATTCAGACTGTATTTCATTTCAGTCTACTGGTATAATCAATATCTTTGCAAGTGGTACTTTGCTTCCTCGTGCAGAACTAAAGTCCCACATTCTACCTGCTGAAAGTATTTTATGCACTGTTGTGTCTACACTTATGTTGTTTTTCATTATCCTGCCTATGAGGAACAGGAGGTGAACGTCACATGTTTCTCCAAGACTCCTCCCTCAACATGTACCACATGAAATTTAAGTGAATTCCTTCACATCTGAGGGATAGCCTTGCACTACCTGTCATCTCTCTTTTGACATGTCAGGTTTGAAAAATAAACCCCACATATTAAATCCTGTGATGAGGGAGCAGAGCTTAAAGCCAATTTGTCCAATACACTGCTAGGAGACAGAGCTTTTGCATTATCAGATACTGATTATAACACAGTCTGAAATGTATTTTGGAGGATTTTCATCACTCCCTATGAACAGAGAGGTTTTTACACTGCTCTACTCAGACATTTCTTCCTGGAGTCAAAAATAGCATTCAAACAGTAAATAAACTGATTAGGATACACATGAAAATGTATTCAGGTAGTAAGGCAGCAGTAATGTGAACCAGAGGATGCTCTGAACCCCTAAGGCTCCAAATAATTATTATAAAACTCCATTTCTTCCACAGCAGACTTTCTACAGGAGACTCAAAATAGATTTTGAGGTACAGCGAGTGCTCTCTTTTGGATCAATGGGATGAGACAAAGTGGCTTTGTTATTTTGTTTAAGTTTGTCCTTTAATCCTTTAGCGGCTCATGGGAGACACGCAACATTCTGATGAATAATATTAATTCACCTCCTGTTGAGCTTTCCTTTGGTTTCCTAAGTGGTCACAGGGATCAATGACACATCATCCAAAGGAAGGGCAACCATTCAATGCGTGTGCAATTCTTAACATCTTTCAAGCATCCCATTTCGAGTTCTTGACTTGTTTTTCCTAAAAACCATGACATGAGATGTGAAGTAAAAAATGTATCTTTAACACCCTGAATAGTTTGGTTACTTTCCTCACTTGTCCATTCTCTTAGCCTCTTTATGGTGTGGCCCACCATGACTCTGCAGAAGCACTCTACGGCAGAGAAAGCTTGGCCATGCCATTTGTGCAGATTATCTGTTCTGGGAGAAGACTTACTCTTATGCCAAGTCAGAATTCAGATGAAATGGTCTTTTTCTGCCTGAAAACCAAGTAAAATCCAGCTATTACTTGTTATTTTCCCCTTCTTTACTTGAACCTCAAGACAGAAATTTGATTAACTCCATGGTGGCTGGAAAATCTGAGAGGAAATGTCAGGAAAAAGTTGTGTATTTGGAGAATATCTCTTCCTGTGGTCAACAGAGTGAAGAGAACTCAATAACAGAGATTTCTCAGTTCTGAAAAACCTGAGCAGAGACAACCTTACATTAGCAAACGTCCTCCTCTGAAATAACGCAGCACATGGAAATCATGGAATGATAGAATGGTAGTGGTTGGAAGGGACCTCTGGAGATCATCGAGTCCAACACAGTTCCTGTGTTTCACTTCTTAGAAGTCTACAACCAAAGAGCAGCAGCTCATATTAAGAAGTCTTAGCCACAAGTCCTTTCTCCTACTACACGTTATGTCAAAAGAGGATATTTCATTAGCTGTGTCATAACATTTGGAAGACACCTTCTGCCTAATCCTCAGCAGCTGAACTTCTATTGTGGGTGACTTATACTCTTCACCCATCCCCTTCTCCCATCAAACCAAGTGAGAGATGTACAGAAACTTATCATAGCTGTACATCCTGGCATGTACCTGGGTTGCCTTCCAAAGAAACTGAGAGCTGTGAAAGTATAGTGTGTAACTAGATCTCATCTTGTTGTGCAGTCATAATATGGCCACTGTGAACGTCCAAGGACCAGATGGTGGAGGGCACCATGGGTTATAACAACCTCCTGTGCACTCAAATTAGGTGAGATTTTTCCCACATGTTTTGATTTCATGCTGTGTTTTGCGTGGCACCCATCATAACATAAGGCAGAGATTGTTCAGAAGCTTCTGCTTCCAGACATGAATGGAACGTGCATAATTACATGACAGAATCACACAGAATCACAGAATGATCACAGTTGGAAAAGACCTCCAGGATCATAATTTTTTTTCTTTTCAAAAACAAACAAAACCCCCAACAATAACAAAAAAACACAACACCCCTTTCTATTTCTGCTATCCCACACTGGCTCAAGGAGTATGGTTCCATAAATGGTCTGAGTTAGATCCAGAGCTGCTTCTAGCCTATACCAAGTATACCTTTTCATGTTTTCATCGGGAATGTTGCATTGATCTCTCTGCCAAGAACACACTTGTTATCTTCTTGCCAGCAGCAAAGGAGGTGTGTCCATTGCCAACTAAGAACCATTTTCCCACATGGTGAGGAAAGCTCTCATACCAACATAGCAGATGGGTGATATCCATGGATAACTCCAGCCTTAGACTGGTCTAAATGTGAAATGCAGCTACCTCTTACAGTTAGCCAAGACGAAGTAATTTCTTTCTCTGACAGCTTCTTTAATGAACCTAGGAATGATGAGCAGCTGAAATGACTCTGCAGGTAGCTAATCCTTTACCCCTCTATTTCATGGTTACCCTACTGCTGCTGCAGTGGACAAATGCTACAAGGTCTGATCCTGGCCCAGGGCTAGACCTCTTCCATCCTTAAGGGGTTTTATGTACTTCTCCCCACTCATAGTGATCAGGAATACAGTGCATTGTATTTCTATTGGTTAAGAAGCATAATTTCATAATTTTCAAACTTCTACCAGATGCTGTGAAGTAAAAAGATGTTTCATTAGGGCTGCATGCAAAGCAGTAGTAGAATTTGAATGTTAGGCTCCTGAGCCTACTGTTTTTGTTGGTTGTGAGAGGCTTCTGATGTTTATGTTGCAAAATGTTGTGGGATAAAAACACATATCCTGAAAAACACAATTCCCAGGCTACTTATTCCCACTGGTGATGTTTTACTACTATGTAAGCAATGATTTGGACTCAAGTCAGGTCATTTGGGCAAGTCTGATCCAGAACAACTGGTCTGTTAGTTTTCAAACCACAGCTTGCTGTGAGGCCACCTGAGCCTAATGCATGCAGATCAATTGGTTTGGCAATGATGCTTACATTTTTTTCCACATAGAATTATAGAATCATAGAATGGTAGGGGTTGGAAGTGACCTCTGGAGATCGTCAAGTCGAACCCCCTTGCCAGAGCAGGATCACCCAGGGCAGCCCACACAGGAACAGAGCCAGGGGGGTTTTTATAGTCTCCAGAGAAGGAGACTCTACCACCTCTCTGGGCAGCCTGTTCCAGGCTCTACCAACCTTACAGCAAAGAAGTTTGTCCTGATATTGAGGTGGAACTTCCTGGGTTCCAGTTTGTGACCATTGTCCCTCATCCTACCACACAGCACCACTGAGAAGAGCCTAGCCCCTTCTTCTTGACACCCACCCTGCAGAGATTTGTAACCATTCCTAAGATCCCCTCTCAGGCTTCTCTTCTCCAGGCTAAACAGCCCCAGGGCTCCCAGCCTTTCCTCACCAGAGAGATGTTCCAGTCCCTTCAGCATCTTTGTAGCTCTCTGATCTAACCATTACAGGTTGTCTGACCTCTTGAGAGAGTCAGGGCAGAGCCTGGCTTTGGGAGAGATCTGGAGGAGGGAAGGGTAGCACTTGCTTAGCTTTCTCTTTCTGCTGTGTTTCCACAGCACCTAGCACAAAGGAGTCTGAGGCACTATCACGATTCAAACAGCAAATAACAGCAGTGACCACACTTCAGGCCAGACAGAAACCAAGAAGGAAAACACTCGTGCTCAAAAAGCTCTAATTGTGCTTTGGAGTAACGAAATACTTCACGTGTAGCTGGTTAATATGGAGAGGGCACTGTCCTGAAGGCACACTGAACTGCAGGGTTTTTTGTCATTCTCCATGCTGCAATCAGGGCAGTCACACAAGCATTCTGAAGTGCTAAAGATCCTACCCTGCACATCCTGCTGCCTGTGCAGAGAGGGACACGACAAAAACACAGACCCCCGGACTATCAGATTTCAGGACTTGGCATTACTTGAGCCTGGCAATGCAGAGCTGATTTCAAACATTTGCATTATTTGCTTTGTGGAATTTACGTGATTTTCCCTTGTTTTCAGCCAAAGCTGAAAACATCACCCAGTGCCAGGGCACAAACTCTTAAGTTACTTGTCTCAGCCCTACAAAGACCCTGTGGCCACATAAAATTCTGTCCATCTTGTGCGTAAAAAGGCTCAGGTCCCTGAGGGAGCTCAGTATTTTGGGCTTAGCTTAGGCAAAAGGAGACCATTTTCCTGCTCCTGATCGGTTCCAAAGACCCTTTGTGCAAGGCAGAGGAAAGGAAAGTGTTCCTCAAGGGACAAAACCACATCCTAAGGATCTGCTGGTCACGGACTCGATGGAGTTGCAAACCAGAGGAGTGCAGCACACACAGAGAGTCACTCGGTGCTTTCAGGGCAAGGAGGTTCCTCACACTCTCAGAGGGATGAAAACTCCTCCCAGGCACTCAGCCCTTAACAAGTGTTCATCCCTCAACACGTTTGAGTTCACTGGCCCTTTTCTATTGTACAACATTATCCACAAAAGAGATGTCACTGTAAGCAGAGGGAAAGGCAAAGCACATAGGAGGCCAGGAGACAAGGCTCAGAATGTGCTTTGTCTCTGCAGGATGGAAGAGCTGGGAGCTCTAATGATCACCTGCCACTCTGCATATGTATTTGAAAGATCCACTTTGCTCTCTCCTCTTCCCATCTCATGTAAAAAGGTTGCAAGAGCCTTTTTGGACAAGGAATCTACTGCTTGTTAGGCAAAGTTCTGCATCCCGAGCAATGACAGTGCTGCCAAGATGCCAGTATCCACTGGAAAATAACCTGATATGTTGGGAGGACAAATCAGTAAATTGGGAAAGGAGTTTTGTAGAATGCAAAGAGCGCAGAGACCCCCGGCGAGACAGAGCCAGGGCGAGGCTACGTGGAAAGGTTTGTGCAAAAGCAAAGAGCTGAGTATCAAAACTCAGACTGAGCCAAGGATTAGACTGTCTTAGGAGCAACGAGAAACGAGGCGTTGTCCAGAGCAGTGTAACATATTTTTAAACAACAGATGGGGTAAAAGAGCCCCTCCTGCTCTATCACCTAGAATCAAACGATCGCTCTGCTGCTGGCTCGCAGGGTGCTAAAACACAGCCACGGAAATGAAGCTGGGGGTCACCAGAGCAGGGAAAAGGACACTTGTATTGGCTTAAAAATGCCCCATCTCCATCACCCCGAAGCGACGTACCTTTCCATAACAGCCAAGCACTCCTTTCTCCACGTGAACCGACTGCCTCGCCGTAGTCTGAAGGTCCCAGAGGTAGCTGTGACTGGGGGAGGCGTCTGTCTCCATTCTGGCTCTTCTACTGGGATAGGAGCAGGTCTCATGCTTAATGTAGCCCCTAAAAATAATAAATACCGTTGTGTTTCCTAGGGGGTTAAAAAAAAATCACGCCTGTTTTTTCACTCCTGCTATGAAAAAAAAAACAAACAAAAGACAGATGATGAAACCATTCGAACTCAAAAAAAGGGAAGCATTATCAAACAAAGGCACCTCAATGATACACAAAAGCACCTCGATGATACACAAAAGCACATGGAGTTCCCATCTCCAACCTCCAGAGTTCTCAGGTGAGCACGGAAATCTAAGGGAGATAAAACTGAGCTAACAGCTGCTTAGGAAAAGCTGTCCCGTCTTCATCAAGAGGAAAAGTGCCTTATGGAAAGGGTGAGCTATACCCCAGCTGGGAGGTATTTAGGCTGGGCTGCTACCTCGTCTGCCACGAAATGGGAAACTGCAGGTTTGTTTTGAATTCTACAGCAGCCTCGGGAAGCAAAATACAGATTGCTACCAAAGGTATTTTGATGTGTCCAAAGAGCCCGAGTAAACACTGGAAACAGCTCCACGGATAGAAAGACACCCTGTGACCTGTGCAAACAGCGGCTCCCGAGCGCCAGGCTGCCTGAAAAAGTCACTGAAAGCAGATTAACATCACACCTTGCCTCTTCTGTTCCCCTTCTATGGATCTATTTCTCCTTTCAAGGAGCCTGAGCTGGAAAGCATCAAGCGAGAGACGGGACTTGGCACAATGCCTTTAGGAAAGGCCCTTTGAAACTTACCCCTGATTCCTTCCACGACAGCTTCTCAGTTAATAAATCAAGATAAAACAAGACACGCTGAGAGACTGATCTTTCCTATACCCCTTGGTGAGGATGGGAAGCTGGTCTAGGACATCAGGACCTAAAGCAGGGTATGTTCTGAAGGACAGCTTTGTGTTGAGCGACTTCCCCCGGAGGGAAGAAATAGCTGTTTCTTGGGCTCAAAAAAAGAAAATCAAACTCCCAGTCATAGGGAAAGATAAATCGCCAGATTTTTGCATCCCAGATGCAAAATGAGCTCAACTGGAACTCGTGCACCGAGCCAGCCTGGGTAGGTGCAAGAGAAGCAGGCAGCTCTGCACGCAGGAGGAAAAGCAGGGCTGAGGCAGCAAATCCCTCTGGGTACCCAGGCTTGCTCAGAACGGTCAGGATTTGATCACAAAAACCATCCTGCACTTGTGAAACCACGCCATGCGCTTCCGTTCGGGTTAAGGGACCTCGAGGAGTTTAACCACTCAACAAATTCCTCCAGTTAAAAAGCCAGAAATCAGCTCTTCAGTCAGCTGGCTGCGTGCCTTGCCAGAGTATTTTCCTTCCTGCCAGGGGCTTCCATCTGTGTGAGGTAGCAGAGGCCAAAATAATTTACCAATTTGACCCAGGAGAAGCCAAGCCCACGGGCTCTGCCTCCTGTGCACGACGGACTGGGAGCTCTCACTGCTTCCCAGCTAAGGAGCCTACACAGCTCGCTTCGTTTCATCGACGCCTGAAATATTTCCCCCGATTGCCAATTTATCAGGAGGCCATTCCAAGGAAGTTCCTTATCTCCTCTTTGGAGTCCTTGCAGAGTTTAGGGCTCTGGGTTAGGGTTTGGCTGCTTAAATGCGCTAAAAAGCCTAAAAAACTGAGAAAAAAAATTAAAAGAACAGGGGAAGAAATCAGCTTTCCCTGCGTTGTTTTAGCCACATTCTTTCCCTACCTGAGGATCTGATTTCACAGGGAGAGAGCAGGAATGCCACGTTTGATAAGGAGCCTGTGGAGCTTTTGTTTTCTCCATCAGCAGATTGAAAGAGGGGACTCTGACACTTGGATCTGGTGAGACTTCACCTGGAGCACTGTGTCCAGTTCTGGAGCCCCCAGTACAGGAGGGACATGGACCTGATGGAGTAGGGCCATGAAAATGATCAGTGGACTGGAACCTCTCTCCTCCGAAGACAGGCTGAGGGAGCTGGGGGTGTTCAGGTCTGGGGAGACCTAACAGTGACCTTCCAGTGACTGAAGGGGGTCTACAAGAAGGTGGGAAAGGGCCTGTTTACAAAGGCCTGCAGTGACAGGACGAGGGGCGATGGTTTGAAACTGGAGAAGAGTAGACTTGGATTGGATGTTAGAAACAAGTTCTTCACCACGAGGGTGGTGGAACATTGGAAGAGGTCGCCCAGGGTGGTAATTGAGGCTCCATCCCTGGAGATATCCAAGGTGAGGCTCAATGAGGCTGTGAGCACCCTGCTCTAGTTGTGGTTGTCTCTGCTCAGTGCAGAGGGGTCAGACTAATGCCCTTTAGAGGTCCCTTCTGGTCCAAACCATTCAATGATTCTCTGACTCTACAGTTCTTCACCCCCCTCAACTGAGCACTGGGGGATGAAATTCATTCTGCTGCTCCAACGCTTCGCTGCAATCTTCTCGCCACCCAGCTCTGCTCCTTTCCAACTCCTTAAGTTACCTCCTGGTTACTAGGTGAGATTCTTCTTACAGATCCCTCAAACAGCTTTTAAGAAGTGAAACTTCTCTCCTGAGCAGAATGAGCAGAGCAAGTGCAGTAGGGGATTTTCATCTCGGTGTAAAGCATCAAAAAGCGAGACGGCTGGCAGAGGTAGAGAGGTGAACTGTCTGGGAAGAACTCCTCTCACAGATTTAAATGAAAAGCCACACTTCTCTCTACCTGCCAGGGCTGAGCAACTTTTGCAACGCTACGGAATTTTCTCTGCCCCCAAAACACGGGCTATGACTCTGAGGATGCTGCAGGTGGGGTGTGGGGAGAGGAGGCAAGAGCGATGCTCTCAGCTCTCTCTCGGGGCTCTGAGTTCCTCAGCCTTCTCTCGGCACATCCCAGATGGTACCCTGAAGAAAGAGCATTGCTGATCCACATCACGTGTCTCAGGGAGGCTCTGCCACTCTGGGGTGATGCACAGGGTGGTTGGAGTGAGCCTCAGGCCATCTCTCAGCTCCAAACACCCCTGTTTAGTAGCAAGCTTTCGCAGCAAGTACCTATCATACATTATACTGATAAGAAGAGATGCCACACTTTATTTTTAGCCAGCCTGACCTGAGATCACACGATAAACACCTTTCAGTTACCACCAGTCCAGGCTAGATTTGAATCAGCAGCCTGCACAGCAAAAGGGTCCCTGCAGAGCTCATTCCTTGGGTGGAAAGGATCAGAGCAGGGCCTGTTTTCTCCGCAGCTCTGTAAAATAGTAAATCACCAACAAGATGTTTCCAGTGTAAATCTCATGGGATATCCAGCCCCTGATTTTTTTTCTCTTTTCAGTTGTTTTTTTTTTTTTTTTCCCAAGCTTTTCTTTTATAGCTAAAAAAGAGCTGCTATGGGAACAACACATCTTGATAATAACTACCTTTCTTCTTTCCCTTTTGTTCAAGGAGGACGAGCACGTGGCTTGTTGTTTTTTTTTTTCCTCCAAGGTGACCACAGCTGTTTTCCTATTACAGAAGACTGGCAGAAAGAAATATGCAGCGAAATGGAAGCATGCTGTATCCATCTGGAAGTTCAACACATCATTTCTAGGTGCCAGCTTCAGTTTGCAGTACGCAGAGGCAAAAAGACAGGCTAAAGTTACTCCCTTACAAACTTTCCACCCAGCACCAGCCAAACTCATCAGGCTAACGACCACCAATGTCAAAAGGAGCATCTATTTATTTAAATCCCATGGGGGCTCTGAGAAAAATTAAAATAATCAGTACATTATAGGACTCCGAGCAGTCATATACAGGCTTCTGAAATATATACTATTTATCTACTGCCAAAATGCTCTCAGTCCTTCACAAAACACAAGAGAAGTGGTGCCTGTCCAAAAAAAAAACCCAAAAAAAGAAAAGCCCAATCTCAATGAAAAGCATCCCTATTAATTGGATTAAAGACCTTTCAAATACTAGCATTTAGCACCGACTTCTTCCCTTCAACAAAAAACTGCCTTTCACCCTAATTGGCAACTGTTTCCAGAGGGGGGGGGGGGGAAATAATTCACAATCCCTACTAAACTGGAATTCACAGCATTGCTCTTCACTCCAGCATCATTCCTACCAGGAAAATGTTGATCATGAAAATTTTTGATGAAGAACTAAGTTGGGTTTTTCTCTGAAGCACAGTCTCTTTGCCAGTGTTGCCTGAACACCCACATCCAAAGACAGGAGAAATATAGAAAGGATCCATGCAAATAAGCAATCAAAACCAAGGGAACAACAAGCAGCATATTCAAGAGGCCAAAACAAGCTGGCAAATAAGGAACGTGATGGAATTGCTGATTCTCTTCTGTACAGGAACAACATCAAGCGATGTCTCAACGGCAGCAATGTCTCAAAACTGCCCTACCTAAGGCTCCACGACACCAAGTTCTTTTAACAAGGGCTTGTAATGATAGGACAAGGGGTCAAGGCTTCAGACGTGAAGAGGGGAGATTTAGATTAGAAATTAGGAAGAAGTTCTTCACAAGAAGGGTGGTGAGACACTGGAACAGCTTGTCCAGGGGAGCTGTGGATGCTCCATCCCTGGATGAGTTCCAGCCCAGGCTGGATGGGGCTCTGAGCAACCTGGTCTAGTGGAGGTGTCCCTGCCCATGGCAGCGGGGTTGGAACTGGATGAGCTTTAAGGTCCTTCCTAACCTAAACCATTCTAGGATTCTTTGACTAGCAGATGCAGGACTGCTTGTGGATGACTTAAAGTGTTATATTGCACCATTATACACTTGAAAAAACCAGAAAACCAAAATCTCTTTTGATGTATTTCAGTCAACTTTTGTCTCCTACGTCGTGAGAAACTCCTGGCTGCGTGCAGTTTATAAGCACAATAAAAGAGAGTCCCTGCTGTGAAGGACTTACACACAAGGCAGGCAAGTCACACAGAGGAAAATGGTCTCATCCTTCTCTAGGAGGTGGGGAAGTGAGGGGGCAAAGGTGAAATCGTTTGCTAAGAGTCGTACAGAAAAACTGGCAGAACCACTACTGCTCTGAGTGGGCCAAGTGACCTCTGGGCTCTTCCTCACAAACCAACTATTCTTTCTTTACAGCTCATAAATCGATTCTACCTGCTGTCCCAGTCCTGCAAAACTGTTTCAGTTTTAAGCCAAAGTTTGCTTCCTGTTTGTACACAAATTCAGTCAGAAAATACCACTTGCTCTGAAGAGCCAGTTTTCCAAAATCCAGAACTGAAAAAAAGGGAGAACTAAAAGTTCCCAAAGAGCTCACTCTGCCCACTGGTAACTCAAAGGTGTAGCTGCTTCTGCACAGAGAGACCTGAACTGGGATTGTTTAGTCTGGAGAAGAGGAGGCTGAGGGGAGACCTTGTTGATGTCTACAACTACCTGAAAGGAGGTTGTAATGAGGAGGGTGTTGGTCTCTTCTCCCAAGTAACTAGCGATAGGACGAGAGGTTATGGGCTCAAGTTGCACCAAGGGAGGTTTAGATGGGACATGAGGAACAATGACTATACTGAAAGAGTGGTGAGATCTTGGAACAGGCTGCCCAGGGAGGTGGTGGAGTCACCATCCCTGGAGGGGTTCAAAAAAACCACCCAGCCATGGCACTTCAGGACACGGTTTAGTGGTCATGATTATGTTAGGTAGATGGTTGGTCTTGATGATCTTGGAAGTCCTCTTCCAACCTTAATGATTCTGTGTGACTCTATCATTCAGAGGAGAAGACTGAGATTTTATTTCCAGCAGCTGGAATTGGAAAAGATGTGATAAAGAAGAACAGAAAGCCAACTGTCACTTTCTAGGAAGTGAGTGAATAGAAAAAAGACACTCCAGTCATTTAATCATCTTCAGTTTCTTCAAAGGAGGACAATCTTTTACACTCTACAATAGAGTGTGCAGCGACGGCATCGCTTCTTTGTGAACGTGGCAAGAGGCTCTACTGATTTCCTTCTTTATTTTTCAGTCAGAAAATAAGGAAATCATATGGTTTCCTTATTTTCTGACTGAAAAGAGCAGCAGAACGGTTAGTCCAGTCCCCTCATCGCAGGATACTGGAAACAGTATCCAAAACTGAGGCTCCAAATTGGTTTTGCAATAGAAATTCAAATTCAGGATGCTTTGGATAAGGTTGGTACCTCCCTTAATAGGCTGTATACACTTGCAAATATGCCTGTTAATTACCTCTTGGCTGGCCAGTCTGACCTGAACTAGAATAGATGGCAGTAAATCAAAGCAGTGGCTTTTCCTACAAGAAATAACACAATCATTCTCCTCAAGCAGACTTTTCCAACAGCTAAGGGAAAACTGTGGGTTCCTCCCTTTCCTTCAGCCTCGTTGTTGGGTTCTGAAGGAATTGAAGTGCACACCCACAGTCCCCTGGCATAGGCAGAGGAGCCAGTTTGCATTTTCTACTTGAAAATGTCCTGCTTGAGAAGAAGGTTGAACTCAGCCAACCGCTCTTCAAGAATTTTTGGATGTGCCTAAAGAAAAGTGAAGGCCTCAGCAAGACAGCACATCAGAGAAGTAGAGCTTAACGTCGATTCGTTTCAGTTCACGCCGTAACCTTCAGTGTTGAGAGTCTGTCTTCCTTCCTTGGGCACTTCTCAAAAGCCAAAGGACACCCAAGATGTGAGCTTGTAGATATGGGGACAGAAAGAAAGTTAAGGGGAAGAAGTAAGATTTTAGTGCTAGGTTTGCCAAGGCTTCTCATCCTAGCATGGAATCTCTTTCTTCAGGAGCTCCAAACTGTACTCAAAAGTGAGGTGAGGCTGACCTCAAGGTGAGGTTGGACAAGGCTCTGAGCAGCCTGGTCTAGTTGAGGGTATCCCTGCTGACTGCAGGGGGGCTGGACTAGATGACCTTTGGAGGTCCCTTCCAGACCAAGCCATTCTATGACTCTATGAAAAGATGTGAGATCCACGCAACGCTTTTAACCATTAGGAGAGGACTCCTGTGCTTTGTTGGGTTTTTTTCCCCCAAAATACAGCTTCCAAACCCCTCTGGTTCTCTCTGCTATTTTGGAGACCATACCTTCCATCAAAGGGCTGAGGGTACAACAGGGTACAACCCGAGGAACCCAAAGCAGCTGACACTGAATGGTTGTATCCAGTAACGTTGTTGATCCTCGGTATCCCCGTTCCGGCCACTGTAAAATCAAGGCTACTTGGCAATCCCTGCAGCTTGCCACCACCTCACAACCCTAGGGGCTTAGATTCTGTAAAACCACTTTCTATCAGCTCAACAGAAAGGACAGAGCTGTCACTTTGAAGCCACCCCACGTTAGGCTAAAGTATTCTCAGGTCAACTGGCAGCTGCAGCCTCTTGATTTTCAGCTTACACACCAAGCTGAAGTTTTGAGGGTGTGTTTTCACTGGAATTTTTTCTTCATAGAATTTGAGCTATCGAAGCCACGTTCACGTTAGAAAGCCTAGGTCTTAAATTCCTTAAAACAATTACACAGTTAATTGAATCATCCCATTGTTTAAAGGAAATTAAACAGAAATAGTTTTGTTCTTTACAATGAAAGGGCTAAAAGGAAATATAAGCACTGTGGTCAGACAATAGCTATGGAGAGCAACAAGGCAAGGGAATTAATTCAACTGTGACTTTGAACATTACAGGTTAGTTAAAGACAAAGAGAAGCCTTAGTTCTCTTTTTATATTTAAGATCTATTTTGAGATGTGGAGAAGCAGGTTGGATTTGAGAAACCCATCTCCAACTTGTCACTGTAACTAACAGGGTCTAGAAACAAGTCTTATGAGGAGTAGTTGAGGGACCTGGGGTGGTTGAGCCTGGAGCAAAGGAGGCTGAGGGGAGACCTTCTGGCTCTGACAGCTCCTGACAGG
>WTSP01013997.1:139891-202813 GCA_025331215.1 Actenoides lindsayi
AGATATTTGTAACCATTCCTAAGATCCCCTCTCAGGCTTCTCTTCTCCAGGCTAAACAGCCCCAGGGCTCTCAGCCTGTCCTCCCCAGAGAGATGTTCCAGTCCCTTCAGAATCCTCACAGCTTCCCTTGGACTCTCTCCAGTATTTCCTTGTCTTTCTTGAACTGGAGATATGAGAACTGGACACAGCATGTTTCTCCAACCTCTCAAAGGTTATATGAAGCAGGTAGAACACAGTGCGTGTGTACGTTCATGCATGTGTGTGAGTGTACAGAAATGTCTTTGGACTCGTCTTCTCTATGAAGAATTCACAAAAAGAAACATGAGGACTTCCTTATTAGAATATGAAAAGCTTTTTCTCCAGTTTTAATAAAGTAATAAACTGTCTGATTTAGAAATAATAATGTTGTTTTGGATAACTTTGTGTAGCATAAACTTGATTCATTTCCCACTTCAGCAGCACATAGAGCATACTGCTGTCACTGATTACGTTTGTCATAGCACGTTAACTGGTATTCTATAGTAAACAAAACAATCCTATGCCCAAAAACCTCTTTCTCTTTGCAGATTTACTGTGAAATACTAAAATTCAGCTGCTTAGGAAACAGGTCTGAGAAATCTTCACCAATTTCCACAGTTCTTTTATGCTAAACTTCAACTATTCCTTTTTATTTCTTTTCTTCCTCTTCTCTGTGGTAACAGAAGCACTACACTTTTATATTTCATTGCTATTCATCTTTATCACTAGCAAAAAAAGCACATGATTGTGCTCAAAAGACCCAAAAAGTGCACTACAGATACGATCACATGTACAAGAATAAAATGAAAGAGTCTGAAAAATTTTAAACTGCAGCAGCTTTAGAGAGCCAATATCTCAACAGAGAAGAGAACACTGATCTCAGTTCTAGAGTGCCTGGAAAATCCAGTGGCTCCAGCAAGCTGTTCTGAGTCAGTGCAAGGTACTAGTATTGACACCACTAAAAATAATAATGAAAAACATGACTGTGAATCACTGTCTTGAGTGAAGCAGCCTGGATTTAGCAAGTCTAGTTAGCATGCCTGTAAAGTCAGCTGATTTGATAGCGGCTGGGATAACACTATCTATCTGACAAATCATATTCACAACAATGCATAGCATTTTTTGAGTCTGTAGGGATTTTTTAGCACTTGGCTTAACATCTGTTATTTCATTTAACCTTTCAAGTAGCATGTTCCACCATCCAGGTGTAGCTTACCTTGGAAGTGTTATCTGAGCTTTCATCTTGTGTTTCTCTCACTGTTGGACTTTTTTCCGAGATTCTGACATCTGTTAAAACTAAGCTGGGAGAACAAGGAGCCCGTGGGTTCAGGGGAGAACATGCTGAAAGGGTAGATTTGTTTTCCCAATTGCTGGGCTTCACTCAAACTGAAAAAAGCCCAAACTATAAAGCTGCTGTTACCAATTTTAATGATGCAGGTAAAGAGATGGTCTATTCATCATTCAAGGCATTCAAGGCATTCATTTGTTGAGAGAAACCTGGAGCTGCAAAATGCGAAAAGCCCTGGGAAGAAGATCTAACAAAATAAAGACAAAGAACTCGTCTGACACTGTGACAGAATAGAAAAGGTCAGGTTTGAATTCAAAGATAAGGAAAAGAACAAGCCTCACAGGTAAAGGAGAGAAAAAAACCCAAACAACTTAAAGTTCGGGGGAAAAAAAATGTCAAGAGCACACGATTAGAAAGCTCAACTACCAGTGGAAAGAATAATCCCCTAGTAGACTGGAGATGTGGATAATTACTCCTTTCATCAAAGTGATGGGCTCATTAATTGGTGTATGCTGTAATGAAAGCTGCCAACCACCAGAATAAGGGAGTAACTGGGATCTAAAATTCTTCTTGAAACTCTGATGCTTGTCTGCATTTAAAATTAGTGAGGAAGACGTGGCTGTGAGTCTGAAGGGGTGTCTCTGAATCTGGAAGAGATGGGATCTCACTCTTCTCAGGAATAATAATAATAATAAGCTGCTGGACCGAACCCTTCTCTGAGGTCTGGTTGGGTTTCTGTATGCCACGTTCCTGGCTGTCCTGCAGTCTGATTAAAATGTCTGATGGGCCTGTATTAGTCAACACAGAGATGTGTGTAAATTGTTGCACTTGCTCTGCTGTTAATTCCTGCTGCTGTATTTACTGCTGTGTCAGCAGTATCGTAGCACCGCTGAGCGTAAATTTACAGTAATCCAAATCCCTGACCATAAATTCCGTATGGCTACTTGGAAAATGGGAGAAAAAAGATGTCAAGTCTTTGTAAGCAGCAAACATCCAGATCTCTATTTTTTTCTTTCCTCAAAACAAGCAGTAATCCCAAGTGAGTCCCATACACTGCAGTGGGCTTGGTTTTGATGGTTTGTTTCCAACCTTTTTGCAATGCAGTAGCAATATTTCTGCCAGTCCCAGCAATAATTAGAAAGGAATGGTTACAGATGCCACGCCGAAGCAAGATGTAGCTGTTTATCAGGACAAATGGCAGAGGCAAAGGACATCCCACTTTGTGTGCACTGAGGGAAAGCCATGGCTTCTGCTCTTCAGTTCGTGTCTGAAGAAATTGAAGGGAGTCAGGCTTTAGAAACAAAGCTCGTTGCGCAATTATCTCTCTTCGTGCTTAATTATAACACTTGCAATTGAACTTGTTTCGTTCTTCCTTTGTGTAAGTAACTACCCTAATCACTTACTATACGTTTTCCTCTCCTTCTCTGGTAATTTTCTTTTCAATAGCAGTAGTTAGTGCAGGTCTGGCATACCTATAAATCAGAGTTGTCTGCTGACAGAGCAAAGGGAAATGACCTGAGAGATTTTCACATCTGTTTCAGAGGGGTCTCTGACTACAGAATAATATTTCAGCCTGTATCTCTGACCTACTCTACACAGTTTATTCTACTAACAGGAGGGTTTAATTAACTTGCACAAGCTAAAATGTCTTCCCACACACTAGTATATTGTTTGAGCTGGAGAATGTTCTGTAATTTGCCTGAACACAAAGTTGGGTATAGGCACGTTTTTGAAACTCTTGCTCAGATAAGAGAGCAGTCTGGAAACTGGCTGGACATTTTGCTTATCTTGTTCTTTGGTATATTTAATGAAAATAAATCTATTTGCTAAGCAAATGGCAGGTGTTTGCTTTCCCATTAAAGAGGATTTTCTGCTCTTACTCTATGTGATTGGAATGGCAGCAAAGGTGAGGGAGGGTTTTGTGGTTTGTTTGGTTTTTAATACGAATTTTTACCTCATTAGTGTAAAAATGAAAGTATCGAATCACCATGTGTTAGACCACAGACCTGTGGCAAAGCTCCTGTCCCGTGTGGCAGTGAAAGCCCTTACACTTTGCCATCTGCTCTAATCCTAAACTCTGAGATGTGTGGCCGGGCACCTTGCACGATGCACGGGAAGAGGTGGCTCAAGCTGATGGGTAGCTACCGGTATTGCTAAGGGAAGGAACTTAAAGGAAAAGGGTTTAAAGAACAAAGGACTGACACAGAGAGACTGACACACTTGCACAGAGGTCACCTAGTGTTGGGATGATGGATACAAAACCTTTCCATTAGACATTCATAGTTAAGTCCATGCTGCACTTCTTAATTTTGACAACATGAGAGTGCTCAAGGTCAGTGATAGGGTAACCAAAAACACGGTCTTTGGGCACTGACCAGAAACAGGACAAGACAGGTCTGTTCACATAGTCTTCCTAATCTTTTTAGCTCTGTGAAGCTTCCCAACATGCTGTTGCTGTTTGCTCACACTAAGTAGCCAAATCTCAAAGCTCAAACCATTCTTGTAATCATAAATGGCAGTCACAGTTCTGTAATTGAACTGTTTCACCAAAAGTCTTCTCTGTACCTTGTCCATCCTTCTAAGTGATCCAAATTCCTAGCTTTGCTTCCCATGATTTTCCTGAACTCTGCTAAAGTTGTGCCCTGCCTGTCATTAGCTTTAGATGATAAGGAAATACCTCTTCACAGATTCAGCTACTTAGAGCAGATTTCCAAAAGGCAAAGGTGGTTCTGGTGATGAAACCATGCAGACTTTGAAGGCTAACAACAGTTTGTTCTTTGTTAACATTGCCCTCACATACAAGTCCATGGAGGACAACTTGGGAACCTGAGACCTTCTGCTTGGAAAGCTTCCCTTCTTGGATTTTGGAGGCAGATCATGTGCTTTGATATTCACTTGCCCTACAGGAGGGAGACTAATATCATTGAGAATATTTCCCAGAAGCTTGATTGATGGAGATGTCAGTGACCAGCTGAGCTCAACATAAGTCTCTGTGTGCTCCCAAGGGACAAGATGACAGCTTACATTAGGAATCAGCTGGGCCACAGCTCACATTAGGAATCAGCTGTCCTCAACTGCACTTCCATGCATGATACAGTCATATGATTCAAATTGAGCCATAAGGCATCTGAAAATGTAGTTAAAGAAATGTCTGGGTTCACACATGAAGAGCATTCAGGTCATTCAGTGGGAGAGGTAGATGTCTCAGGCAAACATCTGAAGCACAGGCAACCACCTATTCTGATGCATCTCTCAATCTTATGTTCCAGAGCTGCCTTATTTCTGTTTTGTTTATAGGCAGTTTTACAGGTGGATTCGGGAGAGGTCTGCACGTACTCTGTAACAGCCAGATGTGAACGGGTTTTGAATCAGAAACTCTCCAGATACACATAGTTTGTCATGTTGTGTTTTGGTTAATAATCTTGGCACTGAGTTCAGACAGAGTGTTCAATCATTGCCTGCAAAAGTCTGCGCAGATATACTGAAAATATGAGAGAAAGCTACAAAGGACTGTATACTACTTTAGATCTTTGCAGTGAGAAGTTAATTCTACTTTTATTCAAAGCAGGAACACGTAAGAGGGAGGAAGGAAGGGAGAGACACCATATTATATGAATGTTCTAATGATAAGAGTGTTTTGTGAATAGTGTTTTGAATCTAATTTTCCCATATTCCAGTTTGGTACTCTTCGAGTCAAATATATGCACATATTCTGCCTTTCATTGTCTTTTGCACTGGGCCTTAAGTAAACATTGAAATTGTTCATGGGTCTGCAGTTTTAGAAATAGGTAAGAAAGATTATTCACTTCCTTGGTTTCTGTTGAAATACATGAGGTATATTCCTAATGTATGAATAACATAAGACTTTATAATCAGAATTCGAATGCTTGTTTTGATTCTGATTTTTTGGGGTCTTCCTTCTTAGAGTCTGTGTTAACTTAGGGCTCAGACTGACTCTTGAACCCAAACTCAGTATCCTGATCTTGCCTCTATCTTGGCTTTTGCACTTTTGTTTAATCTGAATTAAGTCTGCTGGCAGCCCCCTCTCTCTCACTGGCAAGGAAACTGGCTCCAATTTTAGTGATGCTCTGAAGGCATCTGAGATGCAGCTGGTGTTCTTGTAGGGAGAGGGGAGGCAGCAGGAAAAGATTCACTGTAATAAATAAGTATCCCCTCTTACCACACTCTGTGGTTCATTACTGAGGATGCTAAACTCTTTTCTCTTTGACCTTGCATCTTATAAATCAATTATACTCCTTGTGTGTTGTCTAGAGGCCTCTAGAAAGCCTCTGGTGTTCTGTGATCCATAATAATTACAAAGCCAATGGTAAAGAAATAGGCCAATGGGTTCAACAGGCCAAACTACTTTGCAGTGTTCCTTTCACAGGCTGTAGTTTGTATTTGCGAAACGTCTATCTGTCAAATTCCTGCTGGTGTGAAAGATTGAAAGGTAGAGCCCAGAAGTTGCAGGGGACTGCAGCTCATTTGTTTGCTCACAGAGACTTGTAACAGAGCAACTCTTTAAGAGACAATTAAAAAAAAAAAAAAAAAAAAAAAAGAAGAAGAAAAGAAGTTAGGAAATTTGCCATCTTATAAAAAAAAGATACAAGCAAAGGAACTGCTCACCAGAAGCAAAGGAGGACAAAACAAAGAAACAAATATCAGATTTCCAATTCTCATTTAAAGGTGAGAGAAACACCAAAAGAGCAGCTGGCTAGAAAGGCATCCACAATCCTCCCCGGTAAGCTTATCAGTGCATTTGAAAAAGAAGTGTTTTAAAAATACTCCTCCTTCATCTTTTCCCTTTTTTTCTTTTTATTAACTAAACAAGTGAACTGGAATTATCTTCAGCCACTTTCATTATTTTGTTATGAGTTCTGCAAGGGTTTTAATAGAGAGGAGATAAACAAATAATAGATTTTATGTAAATACTGATTGCTAATGATGCTGTCAAGAGACTGGAAAGCAAGAAATGGGAGGAGTTGATAAACAGGAGAGGTTAATTGAACTTGCAGTGCAAGGCTGGTTTCAGCCATGACTCCTGGGTAAGGAGGCTGTTGTGTTCATGCAGTTCATCCAGGCAGTGAATATATCTGATTATTTGATTAAAGGCTACTGTACTGCAATAAGTTGTGAGGAATAATGCACCTAAGAGATGATGGGGAAATATACCAAAGACTTTTATCACCTGGGATCAATGAAAATCATGGCTGAGGAAAATATACCTGGAGACTTAAGCAACTCTCTTTGTGTCAGCTACGTGATGTTGAGACTTTGTTCACTGTCAGATACAGTAGGTCTGTGACTTGCCTTGTCTTGTTCTTCCTCCGTATGAGCTCCTTCAGGCCCTACCCTCCCACATGTTATCATTTTCTGCATATATATTTTTTTTTTCCTTCACTTGAATGTAGGTCATCAACAGCGCTGATATTCTCTGAGGCCCCAAACTAGAACAAGCCTGAAGCAGAAGAACATCTGAATGATGGAACTCTTACCAAGGCATGTTTATTTAGACACACAAGTTGTGTCTAAATAGAGCAATGGGACCATAGAGTTAGGGAATATTTCAGAGATTAGGGACATGCTGTATAAAAGCTGAAGTCGTATTTGGGAGTTGTCAGTGGCAATAGGTGCACAGAATGACCCAGAACTACTTAGTTTCATACTATGAGATAGGACTTTACTATCTACCAAAAATAAGGCTTTCATAAATACTAATATGGAGGTCAAAATGTGAGAAATGAGGAAGCTCTCAGGATACCTGAGACAGGTCAACTTGTCTAGAAACAGGGTTCTGTTTCAGAACAGAAATACACAACAGATGGATACTTCTGTACTGATATAGAGATGCTGACTGAACTCTAGCTTCTGCACAGCAAATGGATTATCCGTCAGTTAAATTGGTAATTTATTTTTTTCCCTTGGTTTATTAGACTTGTAACATGTAAAAAGGAAAGAAATTAAGATATCTCAGACCGAAAATAATCCAATGTTACTGGTTACTCCCGTGGGGTTGGTTTTTTTCACATATCAGTTGTCAGTAATGCATGCTGTCCTGGCATAAAAAATGATCCTAGAGGGTTTTTCCAGCCTTAATGATTCTACAATTCTATGATTCTACAGCTGATTCTATGATTCTGTAGTTCAACAATTCTATCATTCTGTCATTCTATCTATTCTATCATTCTATAATTCGATGGTCCTATGATTCTATGGACAAAGAGAAAGAATGGACAACTTCAAGGAGTATGGAGTTAAATAAAGCAAAATGCTTCTACATGAGAGAGAAACTTCAGTGCAAGTCCTATGTGAATAAGATAGGTGAAGTAGATGACATATTTCTATATACATTGAATAAAGTATTATCTACATAATGGCCATAACTGAACTAATTAGAAATAACTCAGCTGAGTCTAAGTAAATTCATAATGGAAGTAGATAATTAGAAAGGTACTAACAAGCCTGTGTTGAAGAAAGTTGCTGCTGAATTTGTAGAAGAAATTGTACTGTTATCAGACAGAGAAAAATGGTAAATACAGTGACTGTGCCTGGGTCTTTTTTTTTTTTTTTTTTTTTGCTTGCTCTTGGCTGTCAGGTCTTTGTAAGTAGAGCCAGCACTACTCAACAGATCCTGTTAGTCCAGGATGTCTTGTTAGTCCAAATGGTCGGAACAAAGTCTCTATATCATTGGCTGTATCAGAGGTAGTAATATTGCCTCCACCATTATTATTGGACATTTGGACACTTGTGCCATGTTTTTAAGTAAGGAAAGATGGATAGAGTGACTGTAGCAGAGAAGCTGGTGGAGTCTGGTTTTGGTGCATAGTAAATGGGATTTGTGTTTGCACATATACCAGTTCTGAAATTGGATGGTCAAACAACATTAATCTCACTTTTTTTTTTTTTTTTTTCTTTTTCTAGTTTACATCTGGTTTCTAGGAATTAATTCAATTCCCAAAACAGAATCTGCTAATGCACATGAACGCTGTTCATGAAAAGCTTAGCTTATTTGCCTCAGCAAGCTGCTGGGTTTTTTGTCTGAATTAGTGCACAGCTGGGTCCTGCTATTTAGCAGGATGGTGACAACTGATCTTTTCCACTAACCTGTTTGCCTTTCCTCTGACACAGGCTAGTAATATTCTTGTAGTTGGTTGCAATACAGAGGTCGTGTTGAGGAGCTGTTCCTTACTGGACCTCTAGTATCTCATCTCAAGTTCTTTGTGTTGAGTGCTGGCATGGTCTTGCTTACCACTTGGTAGCCAGTCTCTGTACTTTCCTGCAATAACTATGATCCTTCTTCACCATTGCGTGTCAGCAGATCCCAGTCTGTGACCTAGAATGGGAAGCAGCCCCGGCTTGGAGTGTTGTCAGTAACTGCAGTGAGATGGGAATGTTACTCAAGAGTCTTCTACACCTAAACCCACCCAACTTTAGAGGGTTCTCACCAAGCCCAGATTCTATTTGCATGCTAATGGCTATTGAGGCTATGTGAACAGTGACACTTAGTGGCAACTGCCAGAATTATACCTTCAGGAGCAGAGGCTGTGTTTGATAACAAGAAGCAAATTGTGAGGTTGTTACGTATCTAATTGGCTAACATGTCTAATTAATCAGAAAAGTCAACAGTAGCCATTCAGCTTGGCTTCCCAGTGGACTCATTTATGTGCCAGTTAAACACTGGGAAAAAAAAATGAAGGAAAAGACAACACTAACCTCTGAGTTTGAGCAACATTAATTAATACAGTTGCTGGTGTATGCATGTGTAAATGTTGTTCTTTGTATGCTGCACATCAAAATTATTTGGTTTTAGTACCTGTAAAAAATCATGAAGCCCTGGTACAGAGACCAGGTTCAACTACTTCTAAATCCTGTTCAGTTCTATCTGCCCCTTTAAGTCCACCTGCTCTTTTTCACTCTTTATAGGTAGTGCTTTTATTGGTTACTTTTTCTCTAGATAAGATAATGTCTAGACAAGTATATTTGACTAACTTGCACTTATGGAAATGGAAGGATGGACTTTCAACATGTCGTCTTCCATTATTCCTCTGAAGTCTTGTATTTTTGTTTTCTCCCTTTCTTCTTTGTTTTTTTTTCCCATTGAATCTTGCTTAATGCTGCTGTTTTTCTGCATGTCTTAAAGCAGTGCCACTGCTGAACAAATGCTCTCCTTTGATAAGAAACCTATTAACTTAAATCGATGCCAGCGATGTATCTCAGAAAAGGGGTGCAGCCAGTTACCTCTGGTTGTGATTTCTCCTTGCATGAATGGAAGTATCCTCATTGCTGAGTGCAGATCAGGTACAGAAAGCTGGGAATTACCTTGGACATCACATTGCAGACAAGGCAATGGTATCTGTGCTGTCATGAGCACTACAACGTATTGTGGCTCACTACATCACTGCATAGCTATATGGCCTGAGGGGTATTGTGATGTGAAGCACAAGAGGACTGGGGATAAGAGGGAGACCTTCCATTTGCCAGGTAGTGCTGCTAGCTGCCTGTTATCAGGTTTGGGTTTTTTTTTGTTGTTTCTGGCATGGGTGAGACAGAGTGAAAAACAACCCATAGAGGATCCAGATACCAGGGATTATTTAAAGACCATCAAGATTATATTTGATTTTCTCATGCAATCTCTTGCACTTCCCTCAGCACTGTATTCAACAAGTCCCAGCTTTCATACCCAGCAGGGAGATGGTTGATGCTCTGGGAAGGCAGGACAGAAAGTGGCATCAGTTTGTGCTATGCAGGTGACCTGTCTTGGCTGACAGTGGCCATGTCCCTGGGGATCACTGGCATTTGTTTCCATGCAACTCCTTGATCTTCAGGATCTTCCCTCACCTCCAGAATCTTTCCTCCAATGAGACTCTTCACCCTTAGTCCTTTTTTTAGCTGCTGGCCCCAAGTTTTCCCAGAATCACAAGGCATGATCTGCCTCCTAGTTAGTGGTACTGTCTCATATCCCTATTAATTGGAGGTTTCAGGATACAGCACTTCTGTTTAGACCTTTTGTTACCAAATTTGCATCCAGCCTATATAGGTTGCACACAGCAAGTTGCAGAGATCTACTTGAGAGTCTGAAAATTCAATTTTGTACCTCTACCTCCTCCCTATACACCCAATTATCTATTGCCTATTAGAATTCAATTTTTTCTTTTTTCTTTTTTTCTGACAATGGTCTCCAAGCACAAGTTTAATTTTATTTAGAGATACATCAACCACTTGCCTTTTAGCTGCAGGTATTTTAGTTTTTGCAGGATCTTTTCCACTTTCTCAATTTTGTTCAGAAGAACTTTTAATTTGTACACAAGAATTTTTAATTTGTAACTTCCTGGAGATGTCTGGAATTGCTGCGAGAACTTTCTGGTTTGGCTGAGGTGAGAACAGTCTGCTACAAAATCATACTGGTTTCTTTCTGGGGCAGGTGAATGTCCCTATAATATGTAATACAGATATTTCTCTGTGCAGAAGTGACATAAATACACATTTCGTGTAACTTGTGATCTTCTGGGGAAAAGAAGAAAACCATGTGGAAAGTAGATGTCTTAGTTTCAGCAAAAAAGACATTTAATTCTTTACTGACAAAACATGTGTTTTGCTCTTGGGATTTTACTGGAGATGGAAGAAAAAGGATCTGAATCCCCAAATCATTAGTCTTTCACATTACATTATCCTGAACATTTTGGACAAAACACTTATCTGGGGTGTGAAGAAGGCCAGACAAATCTTCAATTGGCTGCTTGAATTTTATGACTTGTAGTGATCCTAACAAGAAATAGTGAATTCATTACCAGAGTAGATATTTCTCCAACTAGAACTTCAGACGACACACTTAACAGTAGAGGCAAGGAAAACTGCAAGGTAGGAGGAAAGATAATAATGTTTCATAGTCTGTTTGGCCAGGATTACTGAATAAAAAAAAGACCTCAGAATCCAAATCAGAAGCACTATAAATGGAGCTAATCTTCTGGTGGTGATTTTCTTCATCATTTTTGAAAATCAAAGCCTCTTAGGATATCTCTTATCAGAACCACCACATGGAAGTGTCACAAATCACTGGTTACATTGAAAAAAACTGTATCTTAAATAAAATTAATTATAGTTTGAAAGAAATAACAGTCAAAATAGCTGAAATAATTAAATGAATTTTTAAGGAAGAGTATTCTGTAGAATTACATGTTTTTGTTGTAATCACAAATGGTAGATTTATTCAGAATTTGGTATCAAAGGGAACTAGAAACCAAGTTCTGAGCTGTGTAGAAATGTCACTTTTTTTTCCTGCTTTAAAAAAGCATGTTTCATTTCTTTGTTCTGAAGCCAGCTTCTTTTATAGTTGTGTCTCGATTGTATCAGATAACTCGGTATTGCTTGAAGACTTGAAGAGGCCTCTGGAGGTCATCTGACCCAACCCATGTTTCAAAGCAGGGACAACTTACATCAGGTTTCTCAAGATGTTGTCCACTCAAACTTTTAGTATCTTCGATAACCTCTCTTTGCAGACTATTCCAGTGCTTGACACTCTCATGGTTGTTCAAGCATCTAACCAGAAACTTCCTTGCTTCAATTAGTACCTGTTTCTCCTTGTCCTGTCACTGTAATTCTCTGAGAAGAATCTGGCTCCATTTCCTTAGAACCCTGCCATTCGTTGCAGACATTAAAACACAGAATCATAGAATCACAGAGTGTTAGGGGTTGGAAGAGACCTCGAAAGATCATCGAGTCCAACTGCCCTGACAGAGAAGGATCACTTACAGCAGGTCACACAGGAACGTGTCCACGTGGGTTTTGAATGTCTTCAGAGAAGCAGACTCCACAATGTCCCTAGACAGCCTGTTCCAGACTGTCACCTTCACCCTGAAGAAGTTTTTCCTTATGTTTCCGTGCAACCTCCTCTGTTCCATCTTGCACTAGTTGCTCCTCATCCTATCTTTGGATGTCTCAGCAGAGCCTAGCTCCATCCTTCTGAGACTCACCCTTTACATCTTATTACATTAATGAGGTCACCTCTCAGTCTCCTCTTCTCCAAGCTCAAGAGACCCAGATCTCTCAGCCTTTCCTCAGAAGGGAGGTGTTCCACTCCAAAACACTTCACATTGCCTAAAGAAAATCTTTCCATTAATAAGATCAAAGATGGAAAGATTTCTGCTGGCTTTCTACGAGACTGTTTTCCTTTCAGCAGGCCTCTGGATAAAAAGAAGCATCCCTGATGGGGTTTTTTTGTCCATTGTGTAACCCCAGTGAGTGAGAAAGGAACAAAATGAAGACAAATCCTGAAAAAATAAATAAGATTCTGAACTTACAGACTTTTTTAAAGAGTGCTAAATTGGTACTACAAAGCCATATTTGAAAGAAGAACTTTAAATGCAAACATTTGCATCCTGAATAGACATTTTCTATTTCAGAATATTTCTAAAAATAACTAATCTTGGAAGAGGTAGAAGTGTAATAATATGAAATTCTTCCTTACATATATATTTTTTTTCTTTTGAGAAGAACGGGTGCAGTTAAATGATTCATCACTCCCCATTCTTTTGATGCTGAGCTCTTTCACACGTGCAGGTTCTTAATAAGTTTTTCAAGGCAGAATCTGAAAACCAGTGTATGTTTTGAGTTCCTGACCCTAGAAGGATCAGTGTTAGATTCTTACTATTCACCAAAATAGGATTGCTTTTCAGCTCCAAACTCAGTATACGTGGTTTGGTTTGTTTTTGTTTTTTTTTTCTGGGCAGTCTTTCACTGAACACCACATTGCTTTTACTTCCAGGTATTCCAGTAATTGTGCCTTCCAAGTGCAGCACTCCAGTTTGATGTGACTGCCTGTTAAGATATTTGATTACAATGGAAGCGTGTTTCCAGCTACATCACCCCATCACTCCTCAGTCAAATTCAATTGCAGTTGGAGAGGGCTCTGCCATCCCTTGCCCGTCATTTGCTATTGTCCCCTTTCATCGAGTTCAACCTGTTGATGTTCTGATTGCTAAAGGCGTATCGTTTGGTTTTCTAAAGCCTCCTCTGCAGTGAACGCCTCGCAGGGTATTTTCAGCTCTATTTAGATTTGTGCATTACAGTTTTAAATTGCTACTTTGGGCTCTATTAAAACAGTTTTCAAAAAGAAAATGTCAGTGTGCACAAACAGGTAATTGAAAATAGCACTGCCTAGGAACAAATGCGGTTTTCCTGTAGATTTCCTTCGCTTTTGTTTAAAAGCACAGCATTAGTATTATACTGGTATGTTGTTTTGTTTGGTTTTGTTTGGTACAAGTGCTGATCGTGATGAAACATCATTGGCTTGGGCAGCTGTGCACTGCTTGTTAACATATTCATTTGTGTAAGAACAAATGATCTGTAGGAGTTGTGGTGCGCACAAGCAAGAAATCCCAGGTAGTAATCCGTTAACCTCAGGAGAGTAGTTCCCGTTAATTTATGAATGTTCATTATTATTGTACATTATTTTGAAATAATGCACATTAAAAAAAAAAAAAGCGTGCACATTCAGCTTATAGTAGTCTAGTGTTGTCTCTGAGTGGGAATCATGAAATATTTCTATGCTGGAGTCACAAGAGTAAATCTCTCGACTCTGGCAAACTGTACAGACCACATAGATGTGCTGCCTTTCAGCTGTGACCATCAGCCTTCCCATGGGGCTGACCACCCATGCAGAGTGCCAGATGTAGTGCAGGCTCTCCTGGCACCCTGCCTGCTCTCCTGTCTTCCTCTTATCTGTCCACTGTATCGAGTCTGAGAGAGCTGAAGCATCAGAAGCAGCCAACAAGGTGCTCAGATCTGCATGGAAACAGCTCGAAGCACTTTCTTCACAAAACAGGCTTTCCTCACAAGGGGTACAGCAAGGTGAAATGGTGTCTGGGCTCATGTTTTAGGTCGTATGATGTACCCAGGCTGCAAGATCGTTTCTGAGTACACAGTGTATACATATAGAATGTAGCACAGCTTTGGGCACAACAGCAAGGGGAATGGGCTTGAAGCATCTCGGTATTACTATACTACGCATAGTAGTATCATAATTGAAGATGTGATTTCCTCGGGTTTTATGCTGCTCCTAAGCTATTACTCATCTTGACTGCATTGTGTATTATGCATGAAGACAAACTTAAGCTTTGTGGAAAGAATGTTACCTTGGGATTTCCCGTGTCCAAAAGTGCATGTTGTGTAGCACTGTGTTTAGACAACATCGGTTTCAATCTGTAAGGATTTCGTGTTGATTTCTGTTTGTGGTGCCTGTTACTCATGACACACACAAACGTTGTCACACACGTGCAGACAAGCAGAAAAACCTTCAGGGGGAAAAGCCATAACCCCAGTCAGAAATGAAGATAATGAAAGCTTTTTTGAAGGCAACACTGTCAAATGCAAAAGTGGTTAAAGAGGAGCAGGAGGGAAATATTTAAATGTAACTATATCCATTTCCACCAGCTAATAAAGAGAACATTTTCTTTGCTTTCTTTAAAGGGAAAACAGAGCAAAAGAACTTCCTTTAGCACTAGTTTCTATAGTGACAGTATCCTCAAAATCATCCTTATGCAATCAAAAATAACTTGATAGTACAGTGTAGAAATGGAGCTTCATCAGAGTTTTCTATCCTGCAGAAAACTATTAATGATCTCGAGGAAAGAGAATGTAAATTGCACAGAACATTGCATTCTTGTAGTTTAGCAACTGAATGTATACTTGTTCCCGCTAATGAGGTGACAGAAGACAAAGGCCACCCTCCCCAGCTTCGTGACCTCAGTTGAGGTCCATGATGCTCACCATGCTTTTGTGTTTGAGTCCACAGGTGCTCCATCTGCCCAATACTTATTTTTCCCTTCGTCAAGGTGAAACTGAACTCTATGGTTTCCTTTGAGTCCATGGTGTTTCTTCTTGGCACAGACACTGGGGAGCTGAACCTGACTCTGGGGTGAACGGGGAGAGACACAGCACCATTTTGATAACATAAACCCATCTTCACATCTGGAAGTACAAGCACACAGCCCTCTGCTCTCTCCTACCCTGGCAACATCCCCTCCTGCAACTGGCATCTGCCAGTCATCACACCTTCCTCCTCTCTGCAGTTGGCTTCTCTTTCCTCAGCTGCTCCCATGGCCAAATCATCAATGAAAATATGTCCCTTTTCTTATTCTCTTGTCCCCAAATTCCTTTTCTTTCCACCACCCCCTGCTCTGAAATTTACACCCTGTTTTCCTCTTTGGGAATTTTTCAAGCATCTCCCAGTCCCATTTTCAGATAAGGACCACAATGGTGTTCTCTATTTCTTCTTTTTGGTCTGACTCTAAGGTTCATCCAAGCCCTAAATATTTCAGTTAACTTCTGTCTTTCATTATCTATGGGCTCATCTTCCAGACAGAGTGGGCAGTAATTTACAAAGGACTTAGCTGGTTCGTGGCTTGTTCGTCACACGCTGAGGCATTAAATATTGAACAATTTTACATAATTAACCAGAATTCTTAAATTGCATGCGGGCAGGTTCCTCAGCCAGTCACAGCTGATTATGCTTCAGTTACTGATGAATTGTGGCACTATAAAAACTGATCAGCTTCTTCCCAGGATTGTTTTCACAGGCATCTGTCTGTCATGACGCAGCCATTCCAGCAGTGCTTATTTAGCTACTTAACTGATTTTACACTTGGAGCTGCAAGATATTGTTAGAGGAATAGTTGACTCATTTCCCACAAAGTTTAATTAAAAAGAATGATGCCATTATATTTTATGTGTACCTCTTCTAGTGTCCTGTTGCATATCAGGTTTCATTACTCTCCATGGCTTCTGTTATTTGTTTTGCAACACTCAAGTCAGTAAATAATTATGAATAACGTAGGTCACCCGTGAGAGCTGAAAGGGAGAAATGATAATCGAGTTGTTCTGTTCCTAGAAAATCAGAGAGAAGTGGTGGAGCAGTGAAAGAATCCAGGGTAAACCATGCCCTCTGCTCAAAATTTCTGACGTGCCACCAGCTGTTCGGGGCAAAGAGACATTTGAGGTTGTCACCAGTTCTGGGAGGTCTGTCATCCAGGGCTGTCATTGTCCTTTGCATCCGGATCCTGCAGGTGCTTGCGAATCCCTGACGGGGAGCCAGGAGCGAAGTTTCCTCTGTGTGCCCCCAACGCTCCATATTCAGACCCTGCTCCTGGGGGCCGTTGTCCCTTTGGAGGAGCAGTTCCTGGCAGCTCTGCCCGGGGAAAGCCAGGGCCTTACTGTATCTGTACATCCCTCCTCCCAGCCAGTGCTGCAGATGGGCTTGCAAGACTGTTTTGAGGCATAACATTCCTGACCGAAAGCTTTAAAAAAAAATCAATCGCTCTGAATAAACGCCTTGCCTGTGCACTGCTGTTTTGAAAGGATCGGTTAACTTCCAGTGAAGCTGCTGCAGCAGGGTTCCCTGCAGGCCAAATCTTCCCTGCGTTTTGTTACAGATGAGCAGTGTCTCCAACTATGACTTTCCACCCGATGGCCAAAGTGCCGGTCCTTCCTGCCTGCTGTCATTCAGCAGTGCCGCCTGCGTGCCGGTCACAGTGACCTAACGTGCTCCTTTGTGATTTGACTCGTCATATTTGCTGAGGGAGCCGCTTGGAGACATGGAAAGCAACCTAAGAAATTCTGATATTGAAGAAAATACCCATAAAATCAATCCCCTTAATCCTGCAAATTAGCACGAACTGTAACCACTCGCATTTCAGACCTAAATCTTGGTTAAATATTTATTAATTTAATAATTCATATTTATTAATCCAAGATTTAGTCTGAAAACAGCTAAGACAATTTGAGCTAAGAGAATTTGAGTTTGGCTGCCCAGGTTTTTACTACTGAGCTTTGCCATCTTATTTGTGCTTGTCTTTTTTTTTTTGTAGAAGTGTTGAACTTTAAAGCCTACACTGGTGCCTAGCATGATACTGGCATCTCTTCAAAGCAGAGATAAGTCAGTAGGATAAAAATACACCAGACTGTTTTCTTCTCTTGAATATTGTAATCCGTGGTGTGATATTTTCCCTTTTCCCTGTTAGAGATCTGAATTATCAATGACCCAAAGGCTTTTTTATTCATTAAAATAATTGGTTTTACCTTTCTATTTTTCTAAGGCCAGTGAATTTAAAATTCTTATAATTTTGCCTAGATGAAAACATATAGTATGCAGTAGGGAAAAAGATGCATATGTGATTAGTCTATGATTATCTTGCTGTTAAAATAAATCTAAACAAATGGGATTTTTATTGCTTCAGTGCAGATTATCTGGATAGTAAATTATTCCAAACTGGTCATAAGCCACAGCCCATTCAAGTTTCTTCAGAGACCACAGGCAAATGTGTAGCTTTTATTATTTTTAAATATAGTTTACTTCATTCTTGATGGCTTTTTCTGGATATAAGTAATAAATGCAGCTATATATTACCGCTTTGTGTACCTGATATGTCAGCATGATATTCTTCAAAGCACCAATGATAATATTTGATTTGAATTTTTAATAACTAAATACCTCGCAGAAGTAAGTAAATGATGGCTAAAATTAGACACAGTAAGTGAACTTGGTGTCAATATGTCTTTGAACTCCAGATACCCACTGAGAGGCAGCAGTGTGTGACCATAGGATGAATAAACAATGTATGTGACTTTAATGATGGAGAAAGAGCAGTGCATGTGTATATATATATGACAGAATCACAGAATGGTAGGGGTTGGAAGGGACCTCTGAAGATCATTGAGTCCAACCCCCCCGCCAGAGCAGGACAAAACTAGAGCAGATCACACAGAAATGAGTCCAGACGAGTCTTGAAAGTCTCCAGAGAAGGAGACTCCACAACCTCTCCAGGGAGTCTGCTCCAATGCTCTACAACTCTTACAGTAAAGAAGTTCTTCCTCATGTTGAGGTGGATCTTTCTGTACTCGAGCTTGAATCCATTGCCTCTTGTCCTGTCACAAGGCACAAGTGAAAAGAGGTTGTCCCTGCCTTCTTGACGCCCAGCCCATATGTATTTATAGACATTAATTAGCTCCCCTCTCAGTCTTCTTGTCTCCAATATACTGAGAGATTCACTAGTATGCTATGTTGAGAAGATGTGAGTACAGACATTCCCGAGCTGACTTCAGGACACCTTCTTTTGGGGAAGGTGAAGAAGCAATGAAGATATAGGGGCATCAACGTCATCCACCTGAGCTGGATCTCCCCACTACCTGCTGTGTTCAGATATAGCATGATTCGTGCATCACGTCTGAGCCAGTCAGTGTCTGGTGGCCTAGAGTGAATGAAATCTGCATTCCTCCTTTTTTTCAGGTCCATTACCTTGCAGAAGCAGCAACTGCTTCTTCGTTAAACAATCTGAATTAACTGAATCCCCTTTATTCTTTTGACAGTATAGCAGAAAATCATATTCTGCTTTACTGAAAAGGTGATTTCGCTTGCTCCGCAGTTAAAAAAGTATCTGAAATGGTGTGAGAAGCAGCAGATCTGAGGGGGTGAGAGGTGGTGAAGAATGGGGACTAAGCCCAGATCTTTTCAGGTGTTTATTAAGTTAACAATATAGTTGAATCTAGCAGAAACAATAACTGCTCATCACTAATTGGTTACTAATATTTACATTCTGCAACGTGTTATGATGCTTCTGTAACCTAGAAAACAATGTTTGTTTGGTTGTCTAATTATGTAAATTAATAATGTAAATTAAATAAGGTGCTTTTTTTTTTCCATTGGGAGATGAAAACACAGCACATAGCACTCCAATAGCCTTCAACTGGAAGGAGGAGTCTTGTGCATGCTGAGAAGCTCATCAATTTAGTGCCTCAAAATGACCCTGTGTTGTTAGAGGGACTAGAATAAAGAACAATAATTTCCCCAGTGTGGAAGAGTTAGCAAAATGTATTAACTCACATTTTGCTATGGAAATATAAAACTGGTTATTCAAACCCTAAAATACCAAGCTTTGGAATTGCTGCTTTCTCTCCCAGGCTGGAGCTGGATGGGGTGGAAACATCTTATGTCAAGTCCTGGTGTCACCTGTATAGTGATTAGTGATTGCAGTAGGTCATATGGGTAAATGGGTGACACTTTGTTGCATTGTATGGAAAATGTCAATCTCATTCAATCCCCAGTTTTGATACAAGTGACCTTGTAAGTTTTCATTTATTGAACAAATAAGTTGATGACATTACTTCCTAAAGCCAAGGAGAAAATTTTTTCATGGAAATGTTTTATACTGAAAATGTTGATCTAGCTAAATCAAGTTTTTCTGAAGGAATAAAACTTTTATTAAAAAAAAAAAAAAAAAAAAGTTTGGGAAAATATTACAGAGGTTTTCAATGTTCTTGACAGCTGAGGCTACTCCTGATCTAATTCTGAATTCAATGTGCTTCCTTCATGGTAATCAACAGTTCTGAGATGGAAGTCTCCATGAAACTATCTGATGGAGATGAGTCCTGTTCTGTTAACAAGCTCCATGAAATGATGACTTGTACTCAAGAATATATTGTTTCAACCATAACTCAGAATCAGCTAAGTCCCTGCCTTAAGCTAATCAGAGTTCACTAATGAGAATGAGACGTAATGAAGGAATTTTCGAGGGAGCGCCTGTATTGCCAGGATACTGCTCTGAGGAGATGGTGGTGGTCTTCAAAGTGTGGCACAAAGCTTGAGCAGCTCAGACATTTACTGCTGCCTATTGTTGCAGCTCCAGCAAGTACAGCAAAGCTTTACATTCCAGTGAAAGATGTAACGTAAGATGTTTCCTCCTTTGCCTTGGGAATCACTGCGTGACTGCAAAATTGTTGGATTAGGCACTAATGCACAACTGACCTCTCTGGCTGATGCTTTTTTTTGTTTAGAAGGGCTTACAGAGGGGACTTGTCAGGGGTTTGCAAACATGACAGAGAAGAGGCACAGATATAGCCCCCTTCACGAGGGCCATTCTGTTCTTCTGCAGCTGACAGTTCAAGTATCACTAGTGTGATCTTCAAATTCTTTTCTCCCTTCCGTTGTCCTGCAGCCAAGGAAGGTTGCATGGGCTTCCTCCTGCAGTAAATGCTCCTACCGTGAGTTCAGCTGTTTCCAGTCAGGAGTGAGTCACAGACACCTACCCCAGTGAGCAGAACTTGTTCTGCCTCTGAGGTGTCACAGTGCTCTGTCGATTACCCGACTTTTCCCACAGTGCTGCTGCTCCTTGGAGAGCAAGGTTGCTGCTGGCTTATGATTCAGTTTTATTTTCCTCAACGGGGTTGTCCCTAGCAATGCTCTGTGTTTTATTATCTGGCCTATTTCATGTAATACACTTGCCACCTCTAAAATGTATAGAGTTCTGCACTATTTGTTAGTCCAGCTGAGAGCTATAACCCAAACAGTAAAATGCCTGGATGCTTTCTAGACTTCTCCTCATGCCCATCTTCCAAAAGGAGTAAAGATACTGAAGAAACACCCTGAAGTACAGGCTTCCTATATGAAATGACATGACTCCATACATTAATTTAGTGTTAAATAGACCAAAAGGTACAAAGTTGGGTGCACAAATTTTGGCATATGACATCATATTTATGCAGCCAGATGCACAGTCCAGTCTTTCGAAAGTGTGCACCACTGTTCTATTATTTACCAACAATTGTTTCTCGTGTGATGTGTCACTGCCTCACAAGTCTGAAAAGCAAGATTCTCACATGGTGCATAATTATTGCTATAGGAGCTACATGCAGGCAACGAAACCTGGAAACACTTATCACAGATTTACGCTTAAACATTTTTTGGGAAGCTTATCATAGAATGATTTGGGTTGGAAGAGACCTTCAAGATCATCTCATTCCAACCCCCCTGCCATGGGCAGGGACACCTCCCACTAGACGAGGTTGTTCAGAGACTCATCCAGCCTGGTCTTAAACGCTTCCAGGGATGAGGCATCCAGAACTTCCCTGGGCAAGCCATTCCAGTGTTTTATTATGGGGTATAAATGGTGAAAATTATGTTTGCATCGAACAACAACATCTTATTCTGTAAATATATTAAAAGAATGTAAACATGGACTTAGTTAAGCACTTGTGTAAGGAAATGGCAGCATCCGAATTGCAACCTCAGCAAACATTCCCCCATGTAGTTTCAATGCCATAGCAGGTGATTCAACATCTCTCCCTGCAACTTCAATACTATTTCCAGCAAATGCAAAATATCAAGCAGCTCTATAGTAAGAGTAGTTTCAGTAATTTTTCTATTCCTATCATATCAGCAGAATTTCTCCATCTTTATGGACAGACGTGTGTATAAATCTTCTATGAGAACTTTAACACTGACCAGGATATCTGTATTAAGAATTTTCAGTCAAGCAGTGCCTCTTTAAGGCAAAATCTGATACATATATACCTTTATTAATCAAAAAACTATCTTCTAGTAGAATTTTATAGAAAGGGTAAACCTTGATTGCAACCTAAGTTGAGTACACACAGCAATTTTTAACTGGTGATACTCTGATAATATTGATCTGTGTCATATGTGAACGTGTCTTGAAGGTGTAATGGGGGAAACAAGAACAAGGTGACCTTTGTTGTTAAACATATGAGAAGAGCTTGTGATGCTATAAGCCGAAGATATGAATGCATGTGATAAAAGATCAAATATTGAGATTTTGGTCAAAAAACCATGTTTGCAGTAATGCCTTTAGATGGTATTTTTGTTCATTTGTTAGACAAAACACGTAATGATTTAGTGCTGTTAGTCATCTTGTGACGTTCATCCCTGCTCTCAGCTTTCATCTGCTGTGCATCTGGCAACTGATGCTCAGACACTGCGCAGTGAGGTCCTCTTCAGCCACAGTCTTCACAAAAAACTGAAAAAGGAGAACTAATTTCCACTATGTCACTCATCCCCATTGTGAGAATTATGGTTTGAAGGGAGTTCGTTATAATGCTTTCCAAAAATCACTCTGGAGAGGTCCGTTATAAAATCTCTGCTCTTCTTTTAATCCACAGAGGACCCAAAATGAAGAGTTTGAAGGGGCCTTTTGGAGACTGCCTTTTGCAGGATAAGCAAGAATTTTATATAATTAATTGATCAACCTGTTAAAGAAATTTTTGTCCGAGCTGTCACTTCTTCTAATTGGTGCCACTGAAATGAATGCTTGAAGCAAACCTAACAAGTGACATCAAGAAAATGTATCAGACATTAACTGCTTCAGAGGCAGCACTGCCTTTGCAAATGCAGAAATAGGCACTGCTTTAAGAACATGGCAAATTTTTCACAAGGTGATTCAATTTGAAACCGATTCTCTGACAATGGGAAAAAAAAGTCACGTTTGAGTCTCAGCTATGTGTTTTGTGCTCTAAATAGTTATTTAATGCCTACCATAGTGATTCATCTTTGCCAAGTGTACTGATTGATATGAAGAACTTAATGTCAGAAATCACTGTGTAGTACTTTGCAATTATTTTACTTGTTGCATCAAAAATAGATACGGTACATGTAGGAAACCAAGAGAGTTGGGCTGCCTCTCCCATTTTGTACCAAGCTCCCATCTCAGTAGAACTGACATTTTAAATCCTTTTTAGCAACAGACAGAGGATAAATGGTCATTGTTATTTCTTCAGTTATTGTCATTGTTTTGGTAAAACCCGAAGAATTCACTTGTACATTTTCTGAAAGAAACAAATTCTGACACATGAAACATTTCACAAAGTCAATATGGTTCCATCACCTGTCTGGCCTAAAGCAAAGGGACATGCTGAGCATATGCAGGATGTTGTTTGGCTTGAGATGCGTTGTTTGGGTTTTCGTTCTTCTGCAGAGCCATACAACAAAGAAGTTGTTTTGAAAAGATATTACTGATTAGATAGCTGATCTTAATTAAATTAAATATTTTAAGACTGCCAGATCCAGAGAAAGGCAATGAAGCTGGTGAGGGGAGAACATGAGGAGGGTCTGAGGGAGCTGGAGTTGTTTAGTCTGGAGAAGAGGAGGCTGAAGAGTGACCTTATTGCTCTCTACAACTCTCTGAAGGGAGGTTGGAGTGTGGTAGGGGTTCTCCCTAGTAACCAGCAACAGGATGAGAGGCAATGGGCTTAAGTTGTGCCAGGAGAGGTTTAGGTTGGATAGTAGGAAAAATTTCTTTACTGAGAGAGTGGTGATGCCTTGGAACAGGCTGCCCAGGGAGGAGGTGGAATCACCATCCCTGGAGAGGCTGCAAAAACCATGTAGACGTGTCAGTTCAGGACATGGTTTAGTGGTCATGATAAAGTTATGTGGATGGTTGGACTTGATGGTCTTGGAGGTCTTTTCCAACCTTGGTAATTCTGTGATCCCTTTTCCATGATGGAGTTTGAGAAAGAGGGAATCAATTAGCATTCCTGTCTTTGCTTCATGGAGAAATACAACAATCTGGTTTGCTCTTTAACCTTTAGGGTTCTAAGACAATAACAAATGAAAGAGCAGCTAGATAGTGGAAGATACACTGTGGTTGCAAATACATAAAGGTACAAAAATTCCTTGGCAATCATGAAACGACAGAAAAAACAGGATAAAAAGGCAAAGAATGGCACAGATACAGTATTGTTAATTCTTGGTTCTTGTTAAATGGCAACTTCCTGCCACTGATCACCACACTGGGGGTCCAACCATTCAGCCAATTTTCAACTCACTTCGCTGTTTACTCATCCAGCTCAAACATCAACAGCTCATCTATGAGGATCTTAAGGGAGACATTGTCAAAGTCCTTACTGAAGTCCAGGTAGACTCTACTCTCACCTCACGTAACAGGCCAGTCATGTCATCAGAAATCTTTGATGTTGGTCAAGCATGACTTCCCCTTGGTGGATCTGTGCTGACTACTTCAGAAGATTTTCCTGTTGTTCACATGCCTAGAAGTGGTTTCCAGGACTAGCTACTGTATCACCTTTGCAGGGATCAAGGTGAGGCTGACCAACTTGGAGTTCCCTGTTTCCTTTTTATTGCTTGTATTGGAGATAGGGGTGACATTTTCTTTCCTCCAGTCTTTGGGCACTTCTCCCAATCACCATGATTGATCAGTGGTTATCCAGAGTGGCCTTGCAATCACATCTGCCTTACCCTCAGCACTTGTGGGTCCTGCTGTTCTACCAGTGTCTTACTCTTGGTCAGGGAATGAATCTCTGCTGTTTTACACTCACCACAGCAGGTATTTAACACCAAGCTGCACCATTTCTTGATCAATTCAAGGGCTGGGTTTTTGCAGACTTCGAGAGCATCTAAGGGCACTGTACTCCCACAGAGTTCAGCAAGCTTTGAAGGTGCACAGACCTTCTTCATGAACAGACTTCCAATACAACACTCTTGCTTTTGCTTGAGCCAGAGCTTGATTTTAGCACAGAGGGACAACCATCAGACATAAAAATTCAGATTCTGTGCTGTGTTAGTGTAAAATGACATACTAACTGTTTTACCCTCAACTGATGAATTAAAAAGGAAGATCTCTAGTGATAGACAAGCTTGGAGTGCAGTCTTGAGATAAATTTTGCAATTTTACTAGTCCTTATTTAGGTTACGATGATCTATGAAATGTATAAAAGCAGATAGAAGAAAAAATTGCTTAGTATATAAAACACAAAAAAAAAAAGAATAGTACCATTATTTGAAAACCTGAGGATCACAAATTTTAAACAGTTTTATCCATTAAACAGCATGCTTCTGCAGGAGTCCAGAGACAAAAGGTTGATATATCTGGGCAATTTACAGAATGGAGAAATACCTTGATAAAAATGGGAAGTGGCAACAAAAGGTTCTGAATGGAACTTGGATTTCTAAATTGAACACGTAATGAAAATTCTAAATAGGTATCTAAAATTCTGTCCATTATGCTTTATGAATATCAGTTAGGAAAAGTAAAATAATATTTAGCTTATGCTGGGAAAAACAAAAATAAAATTTTGGTAGAGACAGAAGAATTTCCTTGTACATTTTCCAATAGAAATTTGGGTCTTGCTAAGTCGAAAAATGCTACCATTTTTCTCAGAAACTCATCCGTGTCTATCTTTCCTTTCCCAACATTTGTCAAAAGCATATGGTTATTGGTCAATATTTTAGTCCATTTAATTTATCAGTTTACTGCTATAAAAGTCAGTTTTACCTGGAACAACAGGGCAGTATAGAATATTTTGGAATACCTCTACACATAGTCACAATGATTTCTCCGTGCCATTTCCCACTGTGAATAGCAAAGACTGAATATTCTGAAATATCTGGTGGGATGCAACGATCTCAGAAGAATTGTGTAACTCAAAATTGAATGGAAATTATTTCAGTCAAGTTCTTTTCCACATTTTCTCTTTTATCTGGTTGGGGGTTTTGCAATGAAGTTTCACTGGGTTCTGCTAACGTGCAATTTGAAACAACCATCCTCTGCTCACAGTGCATGGAAATAAAAGAATGTACATGTCAGAAAAAAACCAGGTTATTTGCTTTTTGTTCTGCAACTAAGACTTCAGAATTGCAGAGCAATGGTTACAAAGAAAGTCCTGTTTATTGCCAGAAGAGAAAATTGTCTATTTTTGAGTTTGGGAAATTTAGCTGCAAGGATCTAGAAATTGTCTACCATGAGCATACATACTGTGATTTGGGTTTGCTATTTGTCCTTCATTTTCTCCTTTCCTTTTCCCTCTCCTCTCCCCTCCCCTCCCCTCCTCTCCCCTCCCCTCCTCTCCCCTCCCCTCCTCTCCTCTCCTCTCCTCTCCTCTCCTCTCCTCTCCTCTCCTCTCCTCTCCTCTCCTCCCACTACACAGGCGATCACTTATGTTCCCCTCCACAGGGACAGAGGGAAGTAGGCACCTCCAGAAACTAACGATAACTACCCTAAAGGCTCAACTCTGAATCTCACACTAGGCATCTGATGCCATTAAAAGTGCCTCAGTTTATGTATTAAATGCCCTAGCATTTCTTAATTGACACTACTTTTATGTGTGGGTTAGGAACAACACTCCTAAAAGTTTCAGGCTTAATAACTCTGTAGGATTCATTCACTATACTGATTAAATCTCCGTAGATCTCCATGGCAACTTAGATAACTAGCATATGTACAGAAACTTACATATAAACACCTAAATATAGGTGTTCTGAACTTGAACATGACTCTGCTACATTCATTTACTGACTAAATGGAGGTCTCCAAAGTGTGACACAAAATCTCCCATTGTATACCTGTCTTTAAATGGCAGTTACTGAAAGCAAAAGTATTAGTAATTATTGCATGTAATTTACACTTGTAATTAAATTATAAAATGAAATAAAAAGATATGGATTTCCTGTACTATCAAGTCAAATGCCTATTTTACCTACACCCACATATTATAATGTGTTTCATAAACCAATAGTTCTTATTCTCTTTTGAGCTTACAACTTTGCCCTTACTTGCCATTTTCAATATCACCTCTAAATATAATATTATTAGGTTTTTGTATTGAAGAACAAAAAAAATCATGTTTCAATGTTCTGTTAGCGACAGTTTCCTATCAGCTTTCATATTTTTCTAACCTTTGCATTAATTTTGACCCTACTTAGTTCATGCATTTATGTCTGTCATCACTACATGCTTCTATTTTTATGACTATGCACCTGCTGAAAACTTAAAAAATACTTTTATCTATAATATTTTTTTTAGTTTGCATCTGCTATTTTGCAACATCTAGACTTCAGATGGTATTATTATTTATTATTACCATTATTACCATAATTACCATTATGGTATGTTCTCCTCGTTGTGCATTTGTTTCAAAATCAATTCAAAAGTTTCCTCTCTTTAGTTGTGTACGTGTAACTCCTAACAGATTCCTATTTAGTGTCACATGGTCTGTCACTTACTCTTCAGGATTTCTTCACATCTTTAATAAGATTGATTAATTCTAGCATTATTTTATTGCAAAAAATATCTTAATCTTGAACTAAAAAATATTACATAATCAAATGCTGTTCTGACTTTGACCAGCAAACAATAGCCATAACTTTTTTCACCACTCAGGATTTTAATGACAACTTAAGGTTTCAAGTCTAGATTCAGGTCAGAGGAATTCACTTCTCATTCACTCTTAGCTGACACTATGATGGCTGCCAGAGACTCCTTTGATGCGTCAGTTGTTAACTCTCATATGTTCAGACAATTACTTTCACTGAGATTTGAAATTATTTTCTATAGTCCCCATATTCCTTATCCACCTTTTGCCCTTTCAGAAGATTACAAATGATAAAAATAAGTGGTTTAGGCATTGAAGACCCAGTCTTAGATGTATTAGTATTTCCATAGCAGAAAAGTTTTTTAACATCAAGATCCTATTTGCCTGAGTGCTGTATTAACGCAGCCTCACTGGGTGTCATTATCTACCCTATATTAGGAATCCACAATATGTCTAGACACCACTGTAGATGAGGTACATGCATTTAGGCACAGTTCAATAGTCCAGTGTCAGACATCCGATTCTCCTATCAGTCTTCACCATGGACTTCAAGTGAGATATGCATTGACATGTAGAAATTGACAGGAAAATTGTTTTGGACTCCTCTTCTGGGAATAAACTTGTAAAAAAACCCCAATCTACTAGTCTGATTACTTCTCTTAGACTGTAGGAGAATGTGGGCTGCTCTGAATTCCTTAGACTACATTGACTTTGTCTGAACTGATCAGTCATAGTAGCCATGGCTGACATCCTATTACCTGGATTGTGAGGAGGACGGTCACATGCGGAGAGAGTTTATTAGAGGTTTTACTTCTTACTGAGGATAACAGTCACCAGGGAAGAAGTGGGTGCTAAGACCAGACTGGGACAGCAATACAAATCCTGCGCACAGACCCTAGGAGCTCATCTCTAAATTTTGTCCACAAAGTAAAATAATCACTTCAGATGGCCAACATTTTCATGGCATAGGTCCACAACTGTGACAAATACACTGTGGTATATTTGGGAGATTCTGAAGGATGTTCTTATATGACCTACAGTATTTTGGGAATTTCAACTCCTTAGAAGAATGTGTGCCAACTCCAACTTCTAGTGACCTGGTACATGGACAAAATTATTAACTAATAATATTTGCATTTCCACTGAAATCCTCAAACTTCAGGATTATCTGATAGTAAAGAAGAATCATGGTCATACATTGGGTGGAATCAGTACCAAGAAACTGACTTTCAGGAATGACATGCTCCTCCAGAGAATGACTCCAGGACAATGGAGATCGCAAAGCTGGTACATTGCCTTCTCTGAGACTCTTACTTTAGACCCCACTGAAAGTTCTGTTATGTAGCATCTTGTCCATGTCCTTTTGAACCTATTCCTGTAGTTTCTGATATGATTCAATTCTAAGCCCTGGGTGACTACCAGCAGAAGTCCAGAAAATATGGAGATAAGAGGAATTTAAGAAAATGACTTAACTGCCTAAAGGCCCTGGCTGCCCACCAAAGGATGGGTGAATTGTGTTCATTTTCTACATTAGGTGACAATAAATGTAATTCATCTGAAGCAATTAGAATAACATTTTGCAACAGTTAACTCTTCTGGTCCCAGATGTTTAATATTTCATAAATGTATCTAGTGGAGCTCTTAAGGTTAGTCTTTATCTCAAAAAATTACATTTGAAAGGATAAAAATATTCCAAAAGCACAAGAAACCTGATCAATATGAGGAAACATGTAATTAATCAGGCAAAAATATTTTTAAAATTTTTGAAATATAGGAAAATATTTGGATATGTTTAGTTGTTGGCCTAGATTTAGTTTAGATGGCTTATCTCATTGTCATCCTGCCATTTTATCATTCTTGTGATTATTCAAAAACCTTCCAAATATCTGTTTTGTTAGTGGATTAGACTTCTTTTACCACTGATTAAAAGTTAGTTTCCCCAAATCAAAAGACAGTTTGTGAGACAGTGTTACCACAAAATTTTTCAGACTTTCTCTATCCCACTAAGGCTGGTTTTGAACAATCAGTGACTTCAACATGATGAGTAAAAAAGCCAACAACACTCTGTGGCATTTTAGTTAATTTCTCTATTAAGGAAAAAGCTTTTTTTCCAGTATCTAATGATGGGTTGACATTCAGTTATGATGTGACTACCTGTACTAGGAGAATTATTAAAGAACATTTGAGAGCAGTTGCTTGGTATAATTTTGTTGTTGTTTAATTAGTCCAAAATTAAATCTCAGAATGAAGTTTGGATATTTAAGATTCTTTCTGAATTTTTAAAATTCTACTTAATATATATTGTTAATTAAAAAATTTTCCTATTTGTGTGTATTTTACATCTCACAGTCTAAGCCTGACAAAGTCTAGAATGGTTTTGGCATCTAAATCCTTCTTTTGTCCAAGAAAATCTTTGTTGGTGATGCTCATGCTATGCATTGTTTATGAATTACCACCAAATAGTACTTTCATCTGGTGTTCAATACTTCTGCAATATAATGGCTGCATGTTAATAGCAAGCTGTGGTTGCCAACAGCAACAACACTGCTTCAGCATTGATAAGCCATATTGAGAGAGCAGCCAGACATTTCCCAGTATGCTGGGTCTCCACCGTAAATTTCTCAGCTGCATCAGCTGAATAAACAACATATTTTCTGTTGGATGCCATAAGCAGGCAGGATTCAAAAGAATCACATTGCAAAACTGAAGTGCGAGGGACTGAGATTCTTGGAGCCAAAAAGGGGTAGGCCATCAAAACAGCCCATCTCAGAGTTAGTTGCAACAGCACAATGATCACAGCACCTGAAATCCTTTGGGTGCTGTAAGAAAGAAACCATTAAGTTAATATTCACAAAACTAAACAAAACTAAACAAAAATCTTTTGTTCTGCAGTGCAAATGCACAACTGAATTTAAAAATTTGAGACTGAATGTTGTTTAATGATGATGTAAGAAAATTTTGTAGTCATACTGTATTAGAAGTTTAACTTTGTTGTGTGATACACAGATCAAGTTTATTTAATTATGGTTTTGGCTATGATTGTAAGAAAATGAACTCAACTTGGGAAGCACCCAGAAGAGTTGAGGGATCATTGCAATGCCACTCTCAATTATCTCTGAAAGGCCATGGTGATTGGCTGAGATTCCTAGGGATTGGAATAAAGCATGTCACTCCTACTTTTATGAAGGGCAAGAAAGAGGGTATGGTGAACTACAAGCTACTACTCATCACCTAAGTCCTTGGGGTGGTGATAGATCAAATAATCCTGGAAAACATTTCTACACAAAGGGCACGATGGTCATTGGAAACAGCCAATGTGGGTTTACAAAGTGAAAATCATGCCTGAGCAGTCTGATAGCCTTCCATGATGAAATGAATAGCTTGGTGGATGTAAGAACCATGATTGGGGTTTTTTTTTCCTTTTTATCTTAACTTTAGTGAGGCTTTTGACACTGTCTTCATCTGGACTGATGTAGCATAGGCTAGATAAGAGGACAGGAAGGTGGACTGAAATAGGTTGAACTCATATGCTTAAAGGGTGGTGATTAGTGATGCAAAGTCCATCTGGAGGCTTGTTATTACTAGAGTATCCCAGGAGTCAATATTGGGTCCAATATTCTTTAACCTCTTCATTAATGACCTGGATTTTGGGACAGCATGCATGCTTAGCAAATTTTCAGATGGTACAAAACTAGGAGTAGTTGATACACCAGATGAGTGTGTTGACATTCAGGGGGACTTCAGTGAGATGGAGAAACATACCAACAGCAACCACATGGAGTTCAGGAAAGGGAAGTCCTAAGTCTGGCACCTAGGGAGAAATAACTCATACATCACTCAGACTGAGAACTTACTGTTTAGAAATCAAATTTTCAGAAAAGGACTTAGAGGTCCTACTCTACAACAAGTTGACCATGGGTTAGCAATTTATCCTTTCAGCTAAGGTGTCTGACAGCCTACCTGATTTCATTAGGAGACTTGCCAGCAGGTGGAGTGAGGTGGTCCTTACTCTCTACTCACATTGACACTCGTATCTGGAGTGCTGTGTGCAGTTCAGTGCACCCCAGTACAAGAGAAACAAGGACATACCGGAGCAAGTCCAGCAAAAGGGCAGGAAGATAAAAAAGGGAATTGAATTGAACTGGATTTTTAATAATTGGTCTGGATTGAACAATTGGATTTTTGAATTGGATTTTTTGCTTATAAATTTCCAGGTTAGTGAACAACTTTGGTTTGGTTTTTTATCCTTTTGAGAAGTGGGAACATTTCAATGTGAAAAGTATATTGTGGTACAGAACATTATAATACAGTTATGTGTACTACAGGGAAATACAAAGCTTTATCAGTTATTGGTTGGTTATGATTTTGCTTTTCTTGTTGTTTTATTGGTTTTAGGTTTTGTTTCATTGTTTGTTGATTGAGTTAGCATTTATGATTTTTGCTTACAGATGATCGCCAAGCTGTAAATCAGATAAATTATAATAAAAGCAATGGTGTATAACCTGGATCCAAAAGGCCTTAAGATGCTCATGAAAAATTGATCTCAATATAAATTTTAGAACATCTATGAAAAACAGGTGTAAACATGTGGTATGTTGCTAAATGAAATATGGGTTGCTCTAAGGGAGTGTTGTGGTTTAACCCCAGCCAGCAACTAGCACAGCAAGCCGCACACAGCACTTCCTTCCTCCCAAGTGGGATTGGAGAGAGAATCATGTGAAAAGTGAGAAAACACATGGGTTGAGATAAAGACAACTTAATAAGTAAAGCAAAAGCTATGTACACAAGTAAAGCAAAACAAGGAATTCATTCACTACTGTGTATCAGCAATCAGGAGTTCAGACATCACCAAGACAGCAGGGCTCCATCACACATAACAGTTACTTGGGAAGATGAATGCCATCACTCCAAATATGCCCTCCCCCTCTCCTTCTTCTTCCCTAAGATTTATATGCTGAGCATGACTTCATATGGTATATAATATCATTTTGGTCAGTTGGAGTCTGTGTCTCCTCCCACATTCTTGTGCACCTCCAGCCTATTCGCTGATGGGATGGTGTGAGAAGTAGAAAAAGCCTTGACTCTGTGTAAGTGCTGCTCAGAAACAACTAAAACATCCCTGTGTTATCAACACTGTTTTCATCATAAATCTAAAACACAGCCTTATACAAGCTACTACGAAGAATATTAACTCTACCCCAACCAAAACCAACACAGTGAGAGTGTAGATGAGAAGCTATTAAATAGCTATTAAGTGTTTATATACCTGCCTGTAGTTGTATTCTAGTCTGTTTACTATTTACTGTTTGGTCTAGCCTATTTCCTACTAAGTATCTCTTGCCTTCTCCATTTCATCTCCTCCTTTTTCCCTAAATAACTCAACCACACATCAAATTATTGACAGAAATTTTGAAAATGTGATCTTTCAGGAGAAATTAAGTCACCTGGAATGAAGCACTGTATGATACTGTTGACTACATGCACTGTATGACTACAACTAGAAAGGGAAATAAAATAGCAAACTTTTTTTATTACATTTGCAAATGCCTCTCACACCATCATTACAAGAAGCAACAATGTGTGAATGAAAAATAAAAATTAATGTAAATTATATTTATGTATACATACATATATGCACACTGCTTTCTGGTTCATAACAATTTTATTCCCATAAAAATTCAAAATAAATCAAAGTAAAAACCTAATTATAGAAGTTATTGAATTTGGAGAATAAAGCCAACCTAACTGTGCAAATCCCATCATTCCAGAGTCTAATTTTCCCATCAAAGGCATGTTCCATCATGTAATGGAGGGAACTAGTCATCAGATCCATTGTGGTGATGTCCTCCAGACCAGTCTACATAAATTGAAGAGTCTGGTGAGAGTGTCACAGAGGGTCAGTGATTTAAGTGGTCCACTAAGGTGCGGTTAATAGGGAAATGTTCCTAGTTCCATGACTGAGTAGATCTATTAGACAGGAAAAATTAAAACAAGGGTACTCAAGTGGCTTAAGACTGTTCAGAGACCACAATAAGGCTGTACTAATATTACATTGACAGGATAGATATAGCATATACTTATATATATTTTGTATGTATTACCCATGAATATTTACATTCAAACACCATAAATTCTGTAAGTTATTGTGAAAAATTCTACCTCACTAAGGATATTTAGCTTTTGACAAAAACATTTTGTTTCAAATAATGCAATTTATTTTCATAAGGTGAAGGTACTGTACCTTTTCCTTTTTCCCTAAGTATTCCAAATGCCCATATATTATTATTATAATAATAATAATAATAATGGTAAATAAAATGAAGCTATCCAAATTGGTGAATCTCTAGTATTCCTGGAAAAACAAATCATTATGATTGAACAGAAAATCTGATGTCAAGTATTTATTTTTGAGGTTTACAAAGTGATTTCATAAAACATAGTCCCCCTTTACTATACTTTACGAAAGACCAAATTTGAGGCCAGACATTTTTTCCATATTATTAATTTGTCTGAGTATGTCAGGATTACTGAAGATGAATACAGAATTACAGAATCACAGAATCCCAGAATCAATCACAGAATCACAGAATGTTAAGGGCTGGAAGGGACCTCAAAAGATCATCTAGTCAACCCCCCCGTACTAGAGCAGGATCACCTAGATCAAGTCACACAGGTATCATCCAGGCAGGTTTTGAATGTCTCCAGAGAAGGAGACTCCACAGCCTCTCTGGGCAGCCTGTTCCACTGCTCTGTGACCCTCACCATGAAACAGTTTTTCCCTATGTTTACCCAGAACCTCCTGTGCTCCAACTTGTGCCCATTACGCCTTGTTCTGCCACTGGATGTCACTGAGAAGAGCCTGGCTCCATCCTCCTGACACTTGCCCTTTACATATTTATAGACATTAATAAAAAAAGACCCAGCTCTCTCAGCCTCTCCTCATAAGGGAGATGTTCCACTCCCTTAATCATCCTAGTGGCTCTGTGCTGGACTCTCTCCAGTAGCTTCCTATCTTTCTTGAACTGGGGTGCCCAGAACTGGATACAGTACCCCAGGTGGGGCCTCACCAGCACACAGTAGAGGGGGAGGATAACCTCCCTTGACCTGCTGGCCATGGTCTTAACTCATACCAGGATGCCATTGGCCTTCTTGGCCTTGAGGGCACACTGTTGCCTCATGGCCATCCTCTGGTCCACCACAACTCCTGGATCTTTTTCCCCAGAGCTTCTCTCCAACTGATCAGCCCCCAGTCTCTACTGATACATGGGGCTGTTCTTCCCCAGATGGAGTACTTTACACTTGCCCTTGTTGAACTTCATTAGATTTCTCCCTGTCCAGATGATGCTGGATGGCAGCACAGCCTTCTGACATGTCAGCCACTCCTCCCAATTTTGTGTCATCAGCATACTTGCTGAGGGTACACTCTATCCCTTCGTCCAGGTCATTGATGAATATCTTGAACAGCACTGGACCCAGGATCAACCCCTGGGGAACACCACTACCCACAGGCCTCCAACTAGACTCTGCTCCACTGACCACAACTCTCTGGGCTCTGTCCTTCAACTAGTTTCCAATCCATCTCACCACACAACTACCCAAGCTGCACTTCTTAAGCTTGGCTGCAAGGATATCATGGGAGACAGTATCAAAAGCTTTGCTGAAGTTGAGATACACCACATCCACTGCCCTCCCCTCATCTATCCATCTAGTTATGTCATAATAAAAGGCTACCAGATTAGTCAAGCATGACTTCCCTTTGTTGAATCCATGTTGACTACTGGTGATATGTTATTGTCAATGTACTGGAGGAACCTACTGGACTGTGCGTGTCTGGCTGTGCAGTTTTCCCAGCAAATGTGAGGGTAATTGAAGTCTCCACAACAACCAGAGCCTGTGATTGCAAGGCAACTTCCAGCTGCTTGTAGAAGGCCTCATCTGCTTCCTCATTCTGATCCAGTGGCGTGTAGTAAACACCCACAACAATGTCTCACATACTAGTCTCCCCCTTAATCCTTACCCATAAGCTTTCAACTCACACTTCATTGCCCACCAGGGAGAGCTCAATACATTCCAGTTGCTCCCTCACATGAAGGGCAACTCCACTACCTTGCATTGCCGGCCTATCTTTCCTAAAAAGGACATAGCTATCTGTGACAGTGTTCCAGTCATATGAGCTATCCCACCATGTCTCAGTAATTGCAATGAGGTCATGGTCCTGAGATAGCACACAGATCTCTAGTTCATCCTGTTTGTTCCCCAAACTGCATTCATTTCACAAGTTCATGCAGGCATTTCAGAAGTTCTAATACTAGAGCACAACCCCACTGATGCAAACCCAGCTACAACCCCTTCCTCTTTCGAATCTAGTTTAAAGCCCTGTCAATAATCCCTGCTAACTCCTGCCCCAAAATCCTTTCCCCCTCTGGGACAGGTGTATCCCGCCTGTTGCCAGCAGACCAGGTGCTATATAAACTTCCCCATGATCAAAGAACCCAAAATTCCAATGGTGGCACCAATTTCTGAGCCACATGTTAATCAAGTGTGTTTTCCACCCTCTTTCAGAGTTTTTTTCTCCTACTTGAGGAATTGCTGAAAACACCACCTGAGCACCTAAGCCTTTAACTAGTCATCCCAGTGCCTTGAAGTCCTTTTTGACTGCCTTTAGACTTTTCTCTACAACCTCATCATTACTTGCCTGAATAACTAACAAAGGGTAATAATCAGAGGGCTGCACCAGAGCAGTGACCTTCCTTTTAATATCTCTAACCCGAGCACCAGGGAGGCAACAGACCTCCTGTGGGATGGGTCTGGTCGACAAATGTGCCCCTCTGTTCCCCTCAGAATAGAGTTATCCACTACAATTACCCTCCTTTTCTTCTTAATTGAAGAAGTTATAAGACGTGGGGGTGAGTGGCAAGCTGTGGGTGCCTCACCAAATGGATCCTTGTTTCCATCTTCATTCAGCTGACTATCAAGTTCCAAAGCACCATACCTGTTGTACAACAGCAATTGGGTAGGTGAGGGAGACCAAGAAGGTTTTTGCTTGCCTCTCCGAGGAAGGACCTCTCTCCATTCCCCCTTGTCCCTTATGTCCTCTCCTTCTGCCCTGTGACAGGAGAGGAGGGGGTCTTCCTCTTCTTGTAGAGCCTCTTGCTGCTGCCTTTGCCTCAGAGTGTGGCTCCACCAATTTATCTCGCTTTCACACTCCCTGATCCTTCTCAATCTTTCTATTTCTTCTCTCAGTTCAACCAACTGCCTGAGCAGGTCATTTATTTGATCACATCACACAGAAGCAGTGTCTGTGACTCATTCTAGTTCAAGTGCCAGACTTAGGCACTCACCTGAGTTGCCTTCACAACTTTGACAAACCAGAACTAAAGTAATATGATTTCTCATTCATTAGGTGTTTGGTGGAGAGCCAGGGTAGTTGGCTTAATTGAGGACATGACATGTCATCCAAGACATGACCAGTTATATTTGGCTTCTTCCATTTTTAATAATTTCTTCTTAGAATTTAATAACCATGCACACATCTCTACATAAGAGACCTGCACCTGAAGTGGCCATATGTTCCAGCAACTTAATCTCTCCCTGAGCAACAATGACAGTCGGTGAAAATATGGTCTCTGTTTTGGGCCATATGCAACTGAATTGAGGTCTTGGTGTGTCAGTGGTAGCTGTTCTGCTCTGGCTTGATACTCTGTCTTTTCAAGTCTCTAGTGTATTACATTTGTTCATTTCAACAAGCCCATCATGCAAACTTTTATCCTCAGTGGATTTGGTACTTATACCTTTTCAAAAGTGAATTTTGTAGTCAGCAGCTGACAACAATTTTTAAGACACTTTATATAACTTTCCATTTTAAGTGGTCTGCAACTCTGTTTCTTTCAAAAAAAAAAAAAAAAAAAAAAAAAGGAGGGATTTTTATTTAAAGGTTTTGTGTTAGTAAAGACCTCAAGAAGGTATCAAAGGTTTCTATTCAGAAAAGCATTTCTACTAAATATAATCACTTTAATAAGATATTTAACAATTAATTCTTTCCATATTTATGTCTGGAACACAAGCCTGCACGTTTGCTGCAAACTGATCTTACCCTTGAAGTCCTCATTAGTCTTGGATAAATATTTTAAAAATGGTGTTGTTTTTAATCAAGAGCATGTTAGAAACTGATGAATAAGCCAGTCATAAAGTCATTTTTAAAGAGCTGCAATCTTGAACACATTAGTAATAGGTTGGGGATAATAAAATTATCATAAGATGGCATTTATGTTTCCTTTTAAAGAAAGTGTGATTGTTTAAAACCTAACTGAGTCCTTAGCTGAACTTGTGTTGTATATCAGGGTTAGCTTCTATCCAAATATAGGAGTGTTTCCTAAAGGAAGATTTTGGAATTTGTCAAGAGAGAAAAAAATAAAATTAAAGACAGACTAGTAGAATTCCAAAATTATGTCCTGTAAATTTTAGTTTCAATGCCTCCTACTGCTTTTCTCATATATTTTGAAGTACAAAAAATATTGCAGTGTCATCTCTTTGTGAAAGGAATGATGTATTATGGGATATTTACATATCTGTGCAAAATAAAAAGCAGTTTGATTGAGGATTCTAGCCTGTGGAAGAGACTAGGGATAAGATCTCCAGTTATGTTTTTCCAAAATCCAATATTTTTCTTTCTTCTTCTATACAAATGGGAATGAACCCTAAAGTATATAAATATTTTTTAATCAAAATATTATGTTGTAAGTAATTTTTAAAATTTTCAGGATCCAAAAATGTTTCATGCAAAAAACCTAGATCTAATCATTACCTCAAGGACAGAGTATATTACAGAAAAATCTAAAGAAGAATGTGAAATTACATTACAAAACAAATTTTATGCAAGAAATGCTTTCATTTCCTGAAAACTTCAGATATTTCTTAAAGCGCACAGATCTGTATTTTATGTATTTATGTGAAAATTAATTCTATAACATTATTTTTGGAAGCTGCATAAGATTAGTAGCCTGTATACCTGCCAGGGCAGGGTTTTATGCAAATGTGAACAGCAGATTTGCCTATTTACAAATGCATATTAGTTCTTGCTTTGCACATTATAGCTAAAACTAGCCAGAATTATTTCCCCCATAAAAATCTCAAATTTATGAGGAAACAAACAGCTCATATCCAAAATAATTTTGGTTCTGAAGTGCAATAGCTGTGCTTCATAGAAATGGTATTTCATAGAGATATATCTTTTATTTTTTAAAAACAAACAAACATATCCCCAACAAAATTATACCCAACAAAATAGAGTATTTCCAGTATGACTAAAAGCAAACCAACAAAGAAACCCCACCCAATGCTTCAGTTTAGCCTAAGTATATCTTGACCCCACACGAGTTCATGAAAGATTCCATGGGACTTAAGTGCTAACTGAGCTAAAAGTATATAAATTAGGTTAGTTCTTAGGTTAGAATTGCAGGGTAACACAGTATCCAGACTAGACCTATGTGCACATGAATTGTTCTTCAGTCATAAATTCTCTACATGGTCCAGCAACTCCCCAGCCACTCATCTACACAGAAGATATAACAATCCTGAAATAACTGCTTTTGATGAAGGACTTGAAACAGGTTTCTTCACTGAATCTTCACAATTAAATATTTTACTATGACAGGAAGTTTTCTGGTTGAAATTTTGGGCAGTTCTGTTAACTTTCTGTTGCACATTTGTGTCCTTTTCTTATTGAATTAACATCCTGGGCAAAGCATCACAAAGCTTTACCTAACTGATTCTTGTTGCAGAATTGATCAGCTTTTGTAAGTCACTAATAGAAATTGTAGAAAAGGTCACTGATATCCTTGCCAGTAAGACATTAAAGTGATGTTTCATATATAAAACCAGCAGAACTGTAGCAGTAAATGCTGCATGTCACCTGGGCCCATGGTCAGTTTGATTACAGAAACTGAGTAGAACAGTGGTTTTGGAGACTTTCTCCAAATTCAGCTAAAGATATCACTGCAAGGACCATTGCAACAGTGACTCCAGCTTCTACTGGTTAGTGAGTGACCCCCTTGTTTCAGAATGTACAGGTTTTTTTCCATTCATAAACATTACTCTATGACAAAATCCTAATGTATTAGTGTGGTTTTTGGCTTCTCCCTTTCAACAAACATTCTGTCCCGAGTACTTGCATAATAACCTTAAATTTCAGCTTTGAACACACTTTGCAATCTTCATGCCCATGGAAAAAAATAATTGTCTTGCAGGGTTATCTCAATAAAATGTATTGTGATCAGGATGCTCATCATAATTCTTGTGTCCTTCAGATACATTGTGTCAAGATCTGTGAGAATTTGCAGATGCAAAGCAGCAGGAAAAACACATGGTGATATGTGTGAGGTTTGCTAGAAGCTCCCATTAGATTTGATTGCTTGTCTTTCAGTTTTTGTCCATCCTGACCTTGTGTGCCCTCATGTTATCCCAGTTAATCTGTAGCCCTCTCCTCATTTCCACACTCTTTCCTTAAACCTGTTTCTCAAAGTCCTGCTTCTTAGCATGCCATCTCTGTCTTCTTTATTACTTTGTCAAAAGTCTGAATCACACTTCCGGCTCACACTTGAAGACTTTGACACACACAAAAAGTTTCTGGTCCTCCTTTCTCTTTTGAATGGTTCCCTCTTTATCTTTAGGGTAAAATAATTGATTATCCTTAGCTGATAAATATGAATAGTCAGATATAAAACCTTTTTGTCCTCAGACTAGGATGACACTCAGCCTGAGCTGTATGACCCACGTTGATTATCCTGTTATATATGCAATCTATAGACCAGACTACTTGGCTTGTTTTCATTTGGTGAGACGAGAAAGGAAGAAAGACAAAAGAACTGGGGTTACCTACCCCTACAATTTTTAAGAATTCACAACTGTAAGAGGACGTAAGTAAGATTTTGCATTTTGCTATTAATATTAATGTGGATGAGAGACTTGATATTATCAAAACCTGATGATCATTTAGTTTTCACTTCAGTCAAATTCCAAGTTAGGACAGACATAGTATTGCTAAAGGAAAGGTGAAGTTATGGTGGTGGTGGTGGTGGTGCTGCTACTATACTTGGCACGTGTGAGTCTGCATCTGGAGAATTCTCCTTCATATAAGGAAGGCACCAGCAGACTGGAATGAGTCCTATGGAGGGTGGCCAAGACAGGCATTGGGCTGGAACAGGCAATGCACAAGGAAAGGCTGAGAGAACTGGGTTTGATTAGCACAGAGACCATAAAGCTAAGCAGAGAAGAAACTAATTTCTGTCTTCAGACTTCTGGAGGTAGAAGTTTCAGAGAAGACAGAAAAAATTCTTCTCAAAGGTGCATGGTGAATGGAGTAGATGCAGCAGTTAAAAGTTGCAACAAGAGCAACCTCAACTAAATATATGAGAAAATGTACTTCACAGTGAGAGTGATTAAGCATGGGGACAAGTTTCCCAGAAAGGCTGTCCAATATCCGAATTTAGAGATTTTTAAAATATGTTTTGATGAGGCTCTGAGCAACATGATCCATAAGGATAGTTCTGCTTTGAGCAAATGATTAGATAACATCACTTAAAGGTCATTTCCAACCAAAATTATTTTATGATTCACTAGACAGAAACAATTCACACTGAAAATTACAAACTGCCTATCTAATTTATCCATTAGTCATGGAACTAATTGACCAGTCAAGTACGGATGGTTTCAAAAAGCAGTATATGCATCTCCAAAAAAAATGAAATTACTAATTTATACTTTGAAGGACAATTTCATTTAATTAGTATATTGATGTTGAAGAAGTGGTGGGGTGAAAGGGTGGAGGGGGAGATGTAAATAAGCTTAAGGAGAGAAGATGTATTATCCTGGAAAAAAAAATTAAAAGAATGTTAGCTTTAAATGTAATATATAGCAGCAAAAATAACTCTTTTTAATGTAATTTGAGGCACAGAATACTGAAAAAGGAAAAGAGTTTGAGAAAATATCTGGAAGGAAAGTGACTTCTGCGTCATGACTGCAGGAAGTGAACTTTTCATATTAAAATAATTACAGTATAAATACAAACTTTTTTTCTTTTCTGTTCTTTTTTCTTCTTTCTTTAAAAAAGAAAAAATAAAAAATGTAGCTGCTTTGTCAGTTTTGGATGCTGCAAATTAATGTCTTAATTTTCTGTATACCTCTTTGTCTGTATAAAGGTAAAGATTAATTCAAAACAACCAATTAACCAGATGTCTTTAATACTCCAAGAGAAGTTTAGAGAGTTAGGACATGTTAGTAAGTGTCTAAAAGCTCCAATATAATATTTATAGTATCTAAAAGATAATAGGTTACACCTGGCTAGAGAGCTAGTATCATACTGGCCAACAGAGAGAATCTTCCAGGGAATGATGAATCATAAGGAGAGTTATCTAAAATATCTCAAAAAAAACAACCTGAAACTTGAGACCTTTGAGACACCTGAGACCTGACAACATTTATGAAGGGATTTTTATACTCCAGATGCTGTATGCAAAGACTTGGGTAGATAAATTCCTCACCTGTGTACTATTATTCATCTATCTGCTCCTTTGCCAAATTAATTTCAAAGCAAATGACTGTAAATATACATAGATGCAAGCTGTAGTTTCTTTAAAGTTCAGATGAATAATGCTAGGCTATGAAGCTTAAAATACCATTAAGTGCTAAAAGCTATGTCAAAAATGAAGAATGTGGAAGTTACAGTATGTACTTAGATGTGATAGTCATTTTAGGCATAAGTTGATTTTGACAGAGAAAAGATTGGTGTCAAAATTTAATTTGGAAACCATTAAACTTTTTTAATATGTATATGACATTTCTGAAGGCTCTCAGAATATTTGCACCTTCATTTCTATGTTGTTCTTCTAGTAGGAAATAACCTAATCTTCATATTTTCAATATATTAGCTTTAGAATTACTGTCTTCTACATTTGATGATACATTTTGTTTGTTTGTGGTTTTTGTCTAAAGATTACAATAGATAACTTCTGTGTTAGGTACATTCTCAATACGAAAGCAGGATTATTCATACAGATCACTCATCCACTCAGAATAAAATATGTAGTGGTCCATCAAACAACATAGTATAGAGTTATCAAACTACCTAACCATGTTTTGTTTACTTAACTGCAAAGAGCCTCATGTACATGTACATACACACATACAAACACACAAACATGCACATATGAAAATCACAGAATGTGATGTATATGTATTTGTATATTTTCTGTAGTTGGCTGGTATTTATGGCTTTTTTTTGTTTGTTTTGTTTCATTTTTATTTTCTGCTTTTTGGGGAAAAACAACATACCACCAGTTGCTGCATGGCCTAGCCATTGTGTGAATTTCTTAGGTGTCAGCTGGAAGTCTATACCACTGAACTGGCATATGATGATATACACTACAGGTCTATTGTGGAGCCATAAAGTAACTGAAGTGGGTGAGAACACAGTGTTCATAGCTGCTTTATTGTTGGTACTTGTAAGCAAAGACAGCTGTATTGGTTAAACTATATGTTTTGCAATCATTAGTAAGTAAGTTAGAATACCCACAGAGGAAAGCTGAAAAGTTAGCACTATTGTCTCAATTTAAACAACAAGATTGAGAATAACAAGATTGAAAATATCCAACTGAATTATTTTTAAATGTCAAGTCTGTGACTAATAGAATAAGCTATGAAACAACTGTTACTTATTAATATGTTGTAATACATTTAAAATAAATGTTATAGTGATAAAATCCTGAAAAATTCCTAAGCCTGTTGCTAGTTAGAAAAGGCAATCTGTTAATAATGATGCAGAAAATGAATAAATGCTAAGAATCTTTACTTTGCATATGATAAAAAAATTATATATATAGATATATCTCACATGGACATAATGAAATATTTCCTGTGCCAAGGGAATCATTAAAAAGCATCTTCAGATAAACAAAATTCATCAAACACCCAATAATTTTCATCTTATCCTCAATTCAGGAGTGGGCTGAGGAGATCATAAAGTATTAATTTTAATATTTGAATATGAGAGATATTCTAGCGGAATACGATTGCTGTTTCAGTGTTTAGAAAGCATAAGTGGAATGATCAATAACTGTAAGCTTGTTAACATGACAAAAATTTTAAGCAAGTAATAGAATAAGTAATCTGAGATGGTGTTCATCTTTATATTTGTACTAGAGATTAGAAAGATAGTGAATCTGACAATCAATGTGTTTTTATGGGAAAATGCAATTGTTCAGATTCAAATAGTAAGATGTTTATGATGTTATGATGTCATGCTACTGTATGATATAAATGTAATATCCTGTATGGTAAAATGCTTTAATATTGTCTTATGCATGTTAAATAGATTTAAAACTAGTTGAATCCTGGATATGCCCCAGTTTAACATTATATACTTCAACTAGGCACTTCCAACAAAATCAAAGGGTGAATCAGTCAAATAAAGTTCTGAGTTAGGCTTAGAGGTTACTTCATCTCTACTTTAGCTACAGATGAACCTGGATGATATAACCTACATCTACATTAGTGAGTTGTGCATTGAAAGTGCTGGGGCTGAGGACTTTCTGACCGTGCTGTATGTGCTTTGGGGGAAAGAATGTCTTTTTAAAATATTTTATTTCCTTCACAGTTAGACAATTCTAGATAGAAAGCACTCTTAGTTGAGGAAAACAAGCCATGACAGAGACTAGTGTCTGGAAGCTATAGACAGACAACTTCACAAGGGAAGAAAAAAAACCTAACCCCCCAAAAAAGACAAACAAACAAAAGAACAAACCAAATGAAACAAAGAAATTAAGCAGTTAACACTGAAAGCAAATCAGAAATGGAAGTGATGATTCTCTGAACCTTGAAGATTTCAAATGAAGACTGGAAACTTTGTGAGCTAAGAATTACACTTCAATACACCAAAATATGGTTTAAAAACAACTGTAAATAGAACATAACCATTATTGCCATATAATCACCAATTATTTGAATGATGAAAAATAATTCTTCATCTGGAGCTCCATGAAGAGGTAAAAAACAAGGCCCCATTTTTTTCAGTTCCTGCAAAAACCAGGAATTTGAAAATCTAATGGAAGTTGCAGTTGAGATTTATAACAAGATGTAGCAGGTGGCAAAGTAGGGAAAAGTAAGGGCAGATTTACTTGATTTACAAGATAAATTTATTTTTTATATGAAATGCTTATCACAGCTCACCACTTGCATGGCAATGTTAGATTGAAATTGTCTTTCTCACACAATAAAATTTACATCTGTTAGAGTTATAATAGTTAAAAACATGCCACTCTTACTTAGATTTTTCAATATTTGTCACTGTTATCCACTGAAAACAGATGAATTAGTATGATTGTGTATTGGTTTTCTCCTTCAGAGCACGTTGGAAGCCTTAAAAATAACCTTTTCTGAAGAACAGTATCATTTTCTGAAAGACTGCTTAATATTCAGGGGTCCTGACATTCAACTAAGTAAAAGAAATTATTATGAAAGATGAAGCTTGAAAATCCACTAATCCTTAATGAGTATTTAAAATAGACATGGTTTATATTCATGGAGAAATCCTGCATAAGAAATTATGTGTTGAGCATGTGCTATTCAACATTAAAGTACCACTGGAATTAGCTTCAATTAAGAAAATTATCTGAAATTGGTTAGTGAGCATTCTGACACAGCAGAAATTTGATTGTTAATATTCTAAACAGTTCACATTAGGTATTTATGTGCAACTATTAAAGCTATATTATGTTTCTGTTCTTATTTAATATGGATGGTTATTTTGATCAGGGTTGAGAAATTGATTTTCCCCTATTTTTATGCTCACATGAAAAAAAGACATTATGATTTATTTCTCTGTTTATTACTGTGCATATTTCTTTTATTTTCCATTGATAAAGGAAAAAAATAATCTTTAGTCTGTCTTAATATATCTTAATATCCCATTTCTATGCACATCAGGATAATTGTTGTCAAATACCTACTTGAGAATCCTTCTTGTTCTATCAAAACGACACAAAATATTCTTCACCTGCATGTATTTATAAAAGTGTGTCACCAGTAGTAAAGCAAGGACAAATAAATAGCAGATGTCTAACTGTGCTCTAGGATCAATAAATAATGCAAATGAGCCATGACACAGTTAAAACTCTGTGAAGTTTTTCTTGTAGAACAAGAAACATCAAAGATAACGTTAGAGGCATCCTTGTTTGACTTTGAATCTGTTAAGTTTTCAACAATAGAATTCCACATGCAGTCCTGAAAAGGGAGAGATACAACATTTAAAACTCAAGTGTTAAAAATGAATATGAATATATAAGAAGTGTGTGTATATATGTGTGCATGTGTGTATATATATAATACGCCATTTCACAATTTCAGTTGATAGCAGTAAGTCGTTATTATGCTTATAGTTATGTGCTTATGGCATTCCTGGCTATCCCTTTAAAGTCTCATAGTCTTTAAGAAACTTTACCAAGTCTTGCTGCATTCCTGGATCAGAAATTGTAAATCCCATGGCACACTGGAAATGGATGCTTTCAAGCTAATGAGCAGCTTCTGGAGATATTTTGAGTGCACAAAGAAGAGGCTAAAGATTGACAGATATTCCAGGAGTCTAATGCAATTGGATTCAACGTCCTATTGTGCTTATGAAGTATGCTAGAAATGCAAGACCCATTGCTGTGGCTTAGTTGCACAGAGGGAAAATAAGAGATATATAAAGATAGAGGACCAAACAGCCTGATGATTGTCCATATTCTTTCAGAACATTGTGATGTTGTTTTGTATATGATCCTAGCCTTAATTCTCCCAAGTTAAGATTTTGCTTGTTTCAAAGGAAAAGACTACCTATAAATCAGAGTAAATATTCTGGACTTCCATGTGTTCCTGTGTCCCTGTACCTCATAAACTAATGAGAAAAAAAAAAGAACATAAAAATCCATGTTACTATTTGTGAAATTGAATTCACTTGAGCCATGCATCTTCCTAGCAGTTTAAAACTTCTGTATGCTCCTAATATAAAACTGGGAATCAAGCACCTCTGTAAGCCTATGACTTCCATTTAATGTAATAACTGGCAAACACGACCTCCATGTATTTCAATCAACATCTTGGGAACTACAACATTTATATTGGTTTGTATTCTGGTTTTTGGTTTTGTTTTTTTCTGATTAATTTGATTCCCTTTAGCTGTTAAAACTAGGTAATTTGATCTGGAAATGATGTGACACTTCCATTAAGATCTGAATGTTACTCACATTCTGTACAGTAGAACATAAAAAATAGACCTGTCTTGCACAGATTTGCAATACACGATGACAGTGGAGAAATTAAACAGGACATAAACTTGCTGTATTGCAATGAGCATGTAATGAACATAAACCAGCAATGTTATAAAAGTGTTAATAACTGTTTATTAAATATAAATGTTTACAATTTCCATCAGACCAGTCTTTTCATTTATCACAGTATACTTCGGTGATGATGAAGGCACAACAATGAAGACAACTTATTTCACTTCATTATCTAAACTATTGTGTTTTAATGCCCCTGCTGTTCTGGTTTTCCTAATGTATCCTCTCAGGGATACCATTATGCACCTGCTATTTTTCTGCTTTTAAAAAAAAAATATATTAGTGTGTTTGCATAGTTATAAACCATTAGCAATGCCCAAATCCTTTCTTAATTTGCCCACACATTTCTATCTCAGCACTTACAATTATATATCTTTGTAAGCACAAGGTAGATTGGTTCCTTATAGATAACCACTGTTACATTTATTACTATGTTTATTTATGAAGCAACAATCACACAATGTATTTGGATTCAAAGAATGAAACATGAAGGCCCATACAAAATATAAAATAGCCAAACAGAAAAATTATAGTATTTCTGAGGATATAATGACAGAGATGCAGTAAGGAAAAAGCAGTGAACAGGAGGAAGTAAGAAAATACAAAGGTTTTATTCTATTTATTCTAGGTCTTTCAGATTCTTTTATACAGGTTTATTTTCCAATTACATCATTCTGTCATCCTACTGTTCCCTGATAAATGCTGATATATGATGAGTGGACAGTGAGGTAGATTGAGAACTGGCTGAAAGACAGATCTCAAAGGGTTATATTCAGTGGCATAGAGTCTAGTTGGAGGCCTAGCAGCGTTCCCCGGGGTTCAGTACTGCATGCATTCATGCTCAATATATTCATCAATGACCTGGATGAAGAGATGAAGTGTACTCTCAGCAGGTTTGCTGATGATACAAAACTGGGAGGAATGGCTGACACACCAGAGGGCTGTGTTGCCCTTCAGTGAGACCTGGACAGACTGGAGACTTGGGCAGAGAGTAACCTAATGAAGTCCAAAGAGTGTAGGGTCCTGCACCTGTGGAGGAATAACCCCATCTCATTCAGTGTAACAGGCCCAGCAGTTTTCTAGATGAGCACACACCCGTCAGTGTGCCAATAAAATGTAGAAGTGAACATTTCAAAAGCAAGGTGAGTAAAATTGTTCAAAATGATAACATATGTAAAACTTTTCTTAACTCAGGAAATTAATCTTTCAATAAAACTCAAAGGTTGGAAATGTGTGATCATTTTTGCAGAACTGATTTTCATAGTGAGGAATTCATTTTCCCTGGAGGAATTTTTTTTTTTTTTTTTTTTTCCCCCCATGCGTGCTTACTCCTACATTTCATAGTATCATTCAGAACTGGCAACTGTGAAAAACACAATAAATAAAGATCCTGATCCCTTATAAAAAACAAACTTGCAAAATACCAGAGAACCTAGCAGGCAGTTTGATTTACAAATATCTAAGCTCCATTAAAAGTTCAATTTTATCTATGGCTTTTCCTTTCTGAGAAGAAAAGTGGAGGTGGTTGTCAAGGATTTTGGAGTGATCTGAGACTAGAAACTTCAAACTCTTTTTTTACTAGTTAACTAGTTAATTATTTAGGTATCCTTAAGAATTTTTTTGTTTGTTTTTTTTAATCTTTCTTTCTAACTTTTTTATCTTTGCAAAATTTAAATTCTGGACCAGTTGCCCGGAGATCTTATTGGAAATCAATTTAGGTTTTTTGGGGAATACGTAGGAATTTCTTCCTTCTTATTTCAAAATATTGGGAATACGTAGGAATTTCTTCCTTCTTATTTCAAAATATTATAGATACTCTTGAGGGTAAATTCCGGAACTGCTACATATACAAGTGTGATAATTGGATTCCCGTTCCACAGCTACAGTTAACTATATAGGTACTAGTTTCCTGTACAATAGTTGTGGATGGAAAAAGAAAAATTACCTTTATAACCCATAAGAATAGAAAACATTTAAAAATCCTACCTTAAAAAACCAATTTTTTTCTGGTTCCAGATCAGTACAGAGCTTTGGAAAGTTAAGTTCTATTTTCCCTGTTTCCAACATATCAAAATCAAGGTAGAAACAGGCTAAATACTGTAGACAGCAAAAGTTTGAGCAATGGAACTGATATGCCTAAACATTGGTGTCTAGTTCCTGTTGTGACAGCTTGTATCTAGGATACCTCCACAGGGTCATATGATATGACTTTCTTCCCAGAGAGTCACACATGAAACTAGGTGTGATGTCTTACAGAGTCTGAAATTAATCTGAACTGCTGTGCAGAGGCCACCAGATCTTCTCCGTGAGGTTTGTTCATGGATTATTTTGAGACTGTCCAAAGTCTTGTTGAAAGCACTATTTAAATACATGATACAACATTGCTTTTTCTACTACTTTCTTGGTGCACAGAAATAGTACAGGTGAAAACAAGTATCAATTTTCTTCAAAGACTTTAGTTTTTATTTTTCTGAAGTGCTCATACTTGATATTGAGGTTACAGACTTGTGAAAAAACATTGAATCATTAAAAAAATCTGAGACCAAATTATTTTCTCTTCCATACTACTTTGAAGAAGCTCACGTACCTGAAAAAAATGAATCTTTTCTACAAGTATGCTCAAGAACTGCATTTGAATTGTCAGCTGGAATTCATGGCTCAGGCAAATCTCAGGTTTAGACTGTCTCACTCTCTGTAAGACAGAAACTCAGAATTAAACACTAGTCGTCCTGGAGGCTGATTGCATCATGCATCCTGTTCTGTATGAACTTAGTTTATGGAAACTGAATCTTATAAACTTACCGTAAGAGAAAGTTCTGACTTGGGAACAATGGTTAAAGAAAAGATACTTTCTTCTTCAGCGTGTATACATGACAAAAAGAAAGGGATGAATTTTTGCTAATGTAATTGAGACAGTGAAACTATGTACAATAATCTGTCTGATCTTAATCATTCCAGATAAACCTGATTCTTGTGAAAGGAATTACAAAACCAATGTAGAAACGGAATACAACAGATGTAAAAAACCTTTTATTTATAAAAATATTTTACAAGATTTATTGAATTCTTCTGTGAAAGTCAATTCAAGTTGGTCTGGATAGAGGAGCCACTCTGATACCCTCTATACTGTAATAAAAATAAAGTATTGCCAGCACGTTCAGTTTAGATACAACACTGTAAGATCAGATAACTAATTCTTTTCTGAATGTGCTGTGAACAGAGGTGGGACAAACTAGTAAACATACCTACCTCTTCAAACTTTACGGATTTAATAAGATTGAGACACAGACAACCTCTTATTTTACTATGATAAATTTTTGTTATGGTTATTGCACAATGCACGCTGCATTGTGTGTAAGTATCACAAAGACTCGTGAAAGAACATATAAGCAACAGTACAGCCAGCAGGTCAAGGGAAGCAATAATTTCCCTCCATTCAGTACTTGTGAGACCACATCTGGAGGAATGTGTCCAGTTTTGATCTCCCTGGATCAAAAATAAACACTTGAAAGTCCATTGGAGGGCAAGCAGAATAGTCAGGAATGAGGAAACTCTAAGGGAACTTGATCAGCCTTAAGAAGAAAGAGGTGAGGGAAGATATTAGAGCTATCTGTAACTACCTCGTGGATGAATATAAAGGAGATGGAGCCAGACTTTTCTCAGAGGTGCAGTGTGGAATGACAGAGGATAACAGACTCATGTTGTAACATGGGATATTCTGATCAGGTGTAAAGAAAAATTTCTTCACCGTAATATTGGCCAAATAACTGGCACAGTTTGCCCAGAAAAGCTGAGAAATATCCGTCTTTGGACATATTAAAAATTTGGTTGAGCAAGACCCCAGAAAACTTGATCTTATTTTGAGGCTATATTTGCTTTGAGGAGATGGTCATATCAGAAGACCTGCAGTGTCTCTAACAATCTTAAAAATGCTGAGTCTATGATTTTCCATTCAGGAAATCAAATAAGGGTGCTAGTTATCCCCACTACTCTACTTCATGATTTCTATCTTTAAATTAGTTGGTAACCATATTTATCTTATCTTCATTATTTAATTCCACTGTTATCTCATTCATTTATTTTCTGTTTTATAGAAACAAATCAAATTTCTGTGTGTTTTAAATATTCCTTAAAAGGTACAATTAGTCAACTAAGTTTTACAGTTCTCTATCTTTACTGTTACTGAAAATTATGAGTTACCTTTCTTTGCTCATCAATCCTTATTCACATTTATTCTACATTATTTAGTTATTCTTCACGTGCCCTTTTCCTTGAGTTATTAATCATTGTAAACCTGAAACCTTTTCCTAAATTTCAGAAAATTTCAAGCTTCTTCCACATGGAACTTCTTACGTTTTAAACTGCAGCAACTTCCTTCTCTGTGAGGTGATGAAATATTGCACATGTTCAACTTGGTATCTTTCAGGACCACCAGGGTCTTTTATGTAAATCTGCTTTCCAGCCAGGTGGGCCATGTATTGGTACCTGGGTCACATAATTGGTCACTTAAGAGAGCATGCAATTGACAGCCTGATTTTTTACCACTGATACCACTGAGACATGATCTCACCGTCTTGTGAGTACTTTAGTTTCCCACTTCCAGACCTGAAAGATTTGCTATTAGAGAGGAAATTCTTTTATGAATCCATTCAGTCAGTTTAGATAAGAACCTTACACAAATGAATATAAATACATTTTTAGGTCTTCTAAATAAATGTCTCATTTAATAATTCCCAGAAATTAATATATTCACAGCTGAAGACTGACTACCACATTTGGAGATGACAAGCATAATATTATTCTCATCTTCTGTCCTGAAAGTTACCTTATTATTCTAAATCTTCTGATGTTTATACTTCCTTGCCTTTAAAATCACAAGTTTCTCTCCAATGCTAATAAAAACAAATAAACAAAAAAAAACTCCAACATGTAGGCGTGTACAGCATTCACTGCACATGCATCCTGGTATTTCAAGCCCAGTCAGCTCTGCCTATGACTATAGACACTTTGAAATTGATGTACCTTGTCTAGTATCTGGACTTCAAAGTGGAACTGGTGTCATAAAAACCCTCACTGCTTCAGATCTGGTAAACTTTTAAACTCCACTCTGAATGAAAAGGGAAAAGAAAAAAAAAAAGAAAAAAAAAAGAAAGAAAGAAAAAAAAAGCTCTTTATTTTTGAACTCAGCTTTCTCTTTGAAGTCTACCTTCAATCCAGTTTTAAAGAGCCTGTCAGCACAGTCAGCAAGGTTTGAGCTGGAGGCTTGATTTCTGCAGGCTATTCTGTCCTCAGCTCAACCCATAGAGATTTACTTCAATACATGCCCCAAATGGTTGTGTTTACCAGTATTCCTTCTCAGGAGGAAACTTGCGGTATCGGCTTCATAGGATGGGGACAAAAAAGAAAAAGATAGACCTTAAACTGATAATTATGTAATAGAGACTTTTGGCATTCTTTTGGCCTACTCTCATTTCCCTCTCCTTCATCCATGTTAATAGGGATTTAGGAAAAAAAAAAAAAAAAAAAGAAAAAAAAAACCAAACCAGGACAGATCTTTCAAATCCAAACAGGGGTCTTATCTTCAAGACAGTGTTGTAACAAGCACTATATGATAGCTCCTTGCTCAGTACATTATCTCCCACTGCTGAGTGATTCCCTGCTCCAGGAGCTCTCCTATGAGCACGTGAGGAAATTCACAGCTAAAGCCCATGATGTGAGATTGTAAAACTCTTACTACTGCTCCTAAGAATAAAAGCTACAGTACAGTATGTCTGTACCATAAATATTTGAGACAGTTTTGGTCCCAGAAAGAAAGTTAAACTAAATTTTTTGTTGTTGTTAACATAGTGAGCTTTAAGTATAAGCTTTAAGAAATAGCAGAATATTTTATTTTACACTGGTTCAGCTTCCACATTCTGCATAGCTATTATTCCTCTTATGAGTTGAAGTTCAGTTGCCTTCTGATTTAATTCTCTTGGGAAAATCAGGCTTTTGTAGTGGATTACCTGTGACATGATCCTGTTTAGAGAGAAGGAAGGCTATAAAGTGTCAGGAAGGATGCAATGCAATGAGTCCCAGAGAAGAATGGAAGCAAAATGGAGGAACAGGACTCTTCTGGGATACCTGAGCAGCCTGGGAAGATATGTCAGCATTGAACTGAATAGAGAAAAATTATTTCTGTATAATATGATGAATGAGAATGCTTTTCTGTTGAGTGAAACTGAAGATGACACCAAATTATTCTTCCTCCCTCCCTTTTCTGCAGGAAAAGAAAATAATTTGAGGAAGTTTTGAAGACAACACTTCTTTTTCAGAAACTGCATTTTCCACCAAATTAAAAAATAGGAAATAAAAGAAGGTATCATTTAACATTCTACATCTGATATTAGCTAAATAATCAGATGCTCAGAAATAAATAAATAAAAAATTACTTATGATATCTGTATTTTAAAAAAAGATAACTGAGTAATCTCCTTTTTGAGTCATCTGCTCTAGTTTTGTCCTTCTCTGGCAGGGGGGTTGGACTCGATGATCTTTGGAGGTTCCTTCCAACCCCTAACACTCTGTGATTCTGTGATAACTAGTAGCCAGAACTCTTTAGTTCAAGTGGCTGTAGATTTTCCCTGGTCCCTAAAATGACCAATGAATAGACCTTATTGTTTGAATTTTTTTTTTTAGTACTATGAGGATAAACTTAGATAATCAATTCAGACCATCAAACACTTTGATTCTGTGCTGAAACACCAGATGTGGCATCTCATTTCAAAGTTTAATATTAGCATCAGTATTTCTCATTTCTACAAAAGAAGATCCTCCTTTGATTGTTGCAGAACACAACATACATGGATGTTGCTTTTGCTCTCACTACTACTGGATCCTATCTGTGAATGTATTTTTCTAGAAATCTGCATTCTAACTTTAATTTGATATGTAGGGAAAAATATATTATTACCCAAAACTAAAGTATAGAACAACTCACATAATTTGTTAATATTTTCTACACACACACATATATATATATATAAAAATAATTCTGCAACTTTGAAACTTTCTGTTTTTTCTTGGCTGGATATCGTGTCACAAAAATATCCAAAATATTTCTGGAGTTTGCCCAGAAGTCTTATGGTTGAGATGTTTTCAAGACTCTGTAATACCTAACCAGCAATTGAATTCAGCTGCTTTTAAGCAGTACCTAAGTTTAAGTTCTGCTTAGCTTGGTCTGAGATTCCCCAACATGTCTAAATTTAAATATGTTCAGAGCTCCCATCCTGCACTTATCTTTCACCTAAAGCCAGACTCACTGTAAAATCCAAGAACCTGCTTTCTCAAATTCCATGTAAAATCCATATAAAGGAGCAACCAAGGGAGGAGCTGAAACAGATAGAAAACCTAAATCTCTTTCCTTCAGTGAAACCTGGGGTTCTGAGTCTGGAGTGTACACTCCAAGATTTCCCCTCAGTCCTCTCTGGAATTAATGACAAGAAGCTTAAACTAAGCACCCTAGAGTGCCCTTCTGAGCTGTACTAGTGGTAGAGATGGTTTCTTAAATTGAAGCAAAGTGCATGGGGTACCTAAGTTCCATGGACATATTTCCATCTTTGATCTTCAGAAGTTTTATTTTTGTATATATCTGAATGATTCTGTAGAAATTAAAGGAAATAAAAATGTTAGCAAAGCTCCATAAACCATGCTCAACTAAAAATAATTCTTGCATGTCTTCAAGTGTTTATGAAGCTTAATGTATGTTAATAAGTTGAAACATTCAAGAAGGCTGAAAAGTAACCCTGTTAGTAACACATGTACAAGTCTTGTCAAAAACTAAACAAAATGCTGAGATGTTTATGCCGAATGTTGTGTATTACTTAATTTTTTACTATGGCATTTAAAGTGTTGTGGGAGCTTCCTACATATGTAAAAAGGTGAAAAAATAGTCTTTAGGATCTAGGATGTATTAAAAACACAGAGCTAAAGCATAAATCAGAAAAAAAAAAAAATAGTACAGAAATCAACGTGCTTCCCTCTAGTTAGCAGGGCAGAAGCATCTTTATTGGATACTTGAATAGCCAGACAACAAGTGGCAGAGGGAAGGTGGCAAACAAAACGTGCATTTAGTAAATAAAGTACAGGTAATCATTCATCATGTTTATATTTTTCTTCTACAAATTGATTCATATGAAAGAATCGTTATGTCTATGACCATGTCTGGTTCCCCAGATAAGAAACTTGTGCAGTAAGTTCTGCCCCAGTGTGCCTCTTTCCTGCTAATACCACATCATACCTTTACCAAGGCTATTTTCCAGGTTCAGTGTGACTGTACTAGGCACGTGACTTAGCTAAGGATGTATCTACAGTTCAAGTGTATAGTGCTGGGAGGGAAACTAACTATCCTAAAGTCCTTCTTTCTCATCTAATTCTCCTCTCTCAAGAAAGACCAGTGCCTCTGAATTCTTCCAGAGAGTGAATCAGTCTATCTTTATTAGTTTCTTAAATTCATCATGCTAGATATGAACTGAAGTCTTCATCTGTATCATGCAGAAAACAGAATATGACATACAGCAATATTATTATATTTCTTTCTTAAGAGAATACACTAGTTATCTTACACAGTAACCTAAAGTTCGAACAGGAGACTTAATTGTTACAATTCTTACAGTTTTTGTGATAGGTTGTTTTCTATGAAACCCAAAGAGTTAATTCAACAAAGTGGTTTTGTATGCAGCTGTATAATATAATCATGCTCATAGAGTACAAAATCATTATGTGACAATAAGTGAGGCCTGTTCCTGCCAAAAAGGAAATGAGCGAGGATGCAATTTTGAACTCTCTATTCAACACGAAATGCAGTAGTTTCCACCTCTTAACAGTCCATAAAGGTAATGACAGAACAGGCTATACTTTCAAAAGCTATTAATCAGCTCCCATGGATTTCAGTAGGAGTCGGATATTTAAATACTTCTGAAACTTTCATTGAATATACTTGTACAATTTTAAATTAAAAGATTGGTTGCATAAGTGGTTACAACAAAAAATGAGAAGAAAAAAGGAAAGAACAAGAGGAACGAAGGTTTTGACTCTACTTCAGTAAGTATTTGCATGTTTCTAAACATGTAAACAGCCACATGTTGGTGTTAGGACTCTGGGTGAAGCATACAGTAGCATAAGTATTTAATACATTGCTATATTAGAATTTCTTTTCTACTCCTACATATGCAAATAGATGAGTTCTGAATATATTTGCTAATGCTACGGTTTATCAATAGTATTTTCATAAGTATATAGTCTAATGTATTATCGGAACTTTTACCCCTTTACATTAGTAAAAATCAGTCAGTGAGAGTTTCACTGATAGATGTGAGATTTTTTTAGGCCAAAAGGGGATTTTTTTAAGGATGAAGGCTTTGTGGTGCCCTAATAGGTTTATGGAACTTAAAAAATATTTTCAGTTGGGTGTCTTTCCCATGTTAAAATTTAGAAATCTAAGTCAGTGAAAGGAAAATGACAAGAAACAGTTCTTAAGACTGTCATGTTCCAGGGGGTTTGAATTTTTAGTGTGTCTGTTCTCAGTGCCTTACCTCAGGAGGAGGAGGATGGGATAGCCATAAAATCAGAATAATAATGGGGAAATTTTATCTGTGAAGCTACACTAGGACATTAAATAATGTCTATACTCTTACCTTCACACTTTTTTTGCCATTGATAGTGGAAGTTTCCATCCTATTCTGAACTGACAACACTAGCCTTTCAGTTCTCAGAATAACAACAAAGGCAAAGAGGAATGATGTAGCAGAAGAATATGATCATTAACATCCACATGATTCCATCTTATCTTGTTTTTACTTAAGCTAACAGCAAGGTGCTTAATATATCACTAAACTACTGATATATGAGAATTTGCCAGAAAACTCCATTAAAAAAAATCACCTCTAAGAATTTTTATAACTAACAGTAAAGGGTACCTCAATGTCTATTTCAAAGCTGATTTGATGAATACAGAAAAGGTCAAACTAAAAATAACTAGACTGAATCAGTTATAAGTGTAGTAACATATGCCTCATTTAATAATGAACTCTAAATTTGCTCTGCAGTTTAAGTAGTATCATGAATGCTAATTCTGACAGTAAAGGGTTATGAACTACCTGTCTGCTCAAGTCTGGCACAAGGTCAGGCAGTAATAGAACTAATGAAAACCCTGATGTACCAAAAGGTGGATGATTGACATGAGTGTGCTAGCTGAAGAAAGTGCTGAGGAACTCAAGTGCATTCAAAATGACAGTGTCCTGAAACACAATTTACAACACCCCATTTGTTTAGCCCAAGTGTAGCAATAAGCCCAAGTGCTTACATCAACAGTGCCAGAATTCAGGGCACATTGTATTAAATTTTACATGCCAATCACCAGGGAATTTTTTCTGGTATGTTTTGTAATGATCAACCTAAGGCCATTATACTCTGAGTATGTGAATATGCCTAGAATTTTTTTTTTTATATATATAATTCAGAGCATCCAGAAAAGATGAAAAGGAATTATTCTTAAATCTTTGTAAGTGAAAGAAAGCATAAAGGTGTAAACCACTCAGATAATAACTTCAAAATTGATTATTTTAAATTGTTTGAAAAATCTGTGTTCTTCCATATACCAGGAAAAGCTTTGTTCCTTTTAACTGCTCCTGTGCACTTCTCTTTCAGGCCTTTGCATATCATATGATTAGTTTTCATCCATTTATTTCCTTTTTAGACCAATATGCAATGCTATGACTATTTTTATTTAATTCCCAGTTTTCTGTAAGTAATGAGAAGTTTTTAGAACATTGAAATACTGGACAAGAAAGCATGCTCATCTGATGATATATATTCTCATATAATGAGTATAAGAATGGATAGTGTTAGAAAACAATTAAACATCAATAGATTATTCAGAAATTTAGAAAATACACAATAGATAAAACATACACTTTTTCCTCAAGTACAATGCTTTTCTGAAACAATTCACTCACCCATGTTGGAATTCAGCCACCCAGAAAATGATTAAAGGGAGGATATGAACTACAAAACTGAGACCTGGAAAATGATTAAAGGGAGGATATGAGCTACAAAACTGAGACATTAGCCTGGGTTATCAAGATTTCATGATTTAGAGATATTCTGATTGGAGCAACTTTCAAGTGTGCAGCAGCTCAGAAAATTTCAGCTCAGGAAGGATTCCAATTTTAAGAGGAGGTATTGTAGGTAGTTGAAAAGAAGTCTTTTTCTGGACCAGTAACAAAAAATACATTGAATAGGCAAGAGATGAGTTCCGTTAGTATCTAGTAGTAAAAAGATTTTGTTAAACAGAAAAAGGAAGAGGTTTGATTCCCACATAATACTCCTCACCTATAGCCTTCCTGAAGTCTTTATGGTTGGGCAAATGTCTGTAAACAAGTGTAAGCATCACATTGGTCACCGCAGCAGAAGTGTTAATATGTTAGCTTCTTTTTCAATTTGGCTACAGGATATCTATCACATGGCATTTGAAAAATTCCATTCATCAAGTCTTCAGTGATTAGACGTTAATACTACTGTATGTAAACTGCATGATTACCAGGAACATATTCTTGTAAAACCATTTTGGTAGTTACAATTTACTCCATGATGCTTTCTATAATAGATCAAGTTTTGGACTTCAGTACTAATCAGTATTTTAACTAAATTTTCCAAGCAGACATTATCAACAATCAGGACTTCTAATCTTTTGTTTCAGAAACATACTTGGTTAAAATAGTTTTTTTGAGGAGAAGTGGCTAGGAATATATACATACATAAACATTCAGACTCCCATACTGTATGCATATACATACATAAAATACATGATGAACTCCATTTTCCAGGTACTTATCCCATAGAGAAAGAATAATTTTTACACTAGACACCTACTATCTTAACTATACTCTGACACTTCAACAGAGAATTACTAATCCTAAAGGAACTGATTGCTACATCTTGACCAAATCAGGAAAAGCAAGATGATGTAACTCTCCCAGTCACACAGTAACTGGATGGAAACATGATTGAAATCTGAAAGAACATCTATTCTCTTCATATTTTGTCTCCCATCCCTCTTTATGTCATCCTTCTGCCAGGCACCTCCACTTGTAGAATTTCTACAAAATTTACTTTTTTGTAAACACATACTTTCTTCAAAGCTGTAAAGCTGCTATTTAACAAAGCTGTCCTTTTTAGAGTCCCACTGAATCATCCTCTGCTCTGCTCATTAGTGTAATGGCAGTATTTACTCATTATTTTTCAGCTGTTTTCTTTCATAAGGATTGTTAAAAAGCTGTTGTTGATCTTATGTTTGTGCAACACAGTATAAAGTGGAGCTGAGATCTAATTCAGTCGTTGTACTGATAGAAAGAGCAAGACTACAGTTTTCTGGTCAGTAGAGACTGTAATTCTCCCAGATTTTGAGATATTACATGTAGAATAGCATGTCTAGTTTTGAATCCCCTAGTTCAGCAAGTTACCAACATCTAAATGGAGTGAGTTACCAAAATAGGTGACCAGAGCATAGGACATACATGAAGAAGCTGAGGGAATTGGGTTTGTCTAGACTCAAAAAAAAAAAAAAAAGTCTATGGAGGAATGCAATGGCAGTTTTCCTGCTTTACCTAATGGGGGTTAAAAAGAAGATGGAGTCAGGCTCTTCTCAGAGTGTGACAGAAGAAGCACAGGAGGCAAAACCCACAAGTCACAGCAAAGGAAAATCCAGTTAGATACAGGCACTATCTTTGGCTCAAAAAACCATTAATTTTGGAGCAAGTTGCCTGGGCAAAGGCTGGACAAAGGCTGAGGTAACCTGATCTCATTTCAAAGCTGACCTTCCAACAGGAGCTTGGACTAAATAAACTCCAGAGGTCCCTTGTAGCCTCATCTAGGAAGCCTAATGCTAAATGTGATGGAATTATTGGTCTATAATGCTGGATAAACCATCTATGTTACCCCCTAAATGCACTAAACATATAACTAGAGTTTAAGAAATGAAACCAAAAGAAGGTAATAAAAAGTAAGATAAAGTAAATAAAACATCCCTTGTATTTGTATTGTGCCTCTATGCAGACTGTCAGCTGCAATGTAATGTATACATTCTTCTCTGTTTTTTCAAAAGTGAATTTACTGCTGCTGTATGTCACCATAGTAGACCTATAATAGCAACAGTCTTTGACTGTTAAGTAGAATAAAGAAAATGCATTTTCACATGACAATGAGACACAAAGTTCATGTTGGACACATGACTCAACCAGATAAACAATATTCATTACCATTTCAGCACATGCAAGAATCAAGGTTTGTACAAAGCTGCTGAACATAGCAGATTTTCACAGTGATTCAAGGCAAAGTCATTTAGAACAGATGTTTCTACAACTGTGATGTTCTTAGAAAATTCAGCATTCAGTGGTCCTTGAACACACATTTCATGTCTATATATTAAGAAATTAATAAAAAAAATAAATGTAGGGAGCTTAGTCTAGATAAAGTATACCTGCTTGAAGGTTACAAGGGGTAAGCAAGAGGATGGCAAGGGTTTGTTTCGTTTATTTTTCTGCTTATATGATTTGTTCCCCTCTAGCTTTGTTCTAGGGTTATGGAGAGTGTTTTTGTTTGCTTGCTTGCTTGCTTACTTGCTTGATTTTTAGGGTAGGGGTTATTTAGCACATACTGCTTCATTGTGGGCTGAGCAAAAAGAAAGCTATGATCAACTGTATTGGAACTCCGCTTCATTCTATCAATCAGCAACATGTAAAGTGTCTCAGATCTGCTCCAAAAATCAGGGATTACTTACTAGTCCTTTAGATATTTGTAGCAATCTGAATGGCAGAATTGGTTTTCCATTAAGATTTGATAATCTGGATAGTTCTTCTTTGACATCAAAACCATGGGATTGTGAAGGAATGAGGAATATATGGAATATTCTTGGAAGGGGAGGAGTATGAGAAGACATGGTGTAGGATACCACATAAAACTTGCAACCCAGAGAGGAGCTTAATATGGAGATGAATTATATAAAATAGGGAAAAATGGACATCAAATGAGATTATGAGACAAAATATTCAAATCAAAGAAAAGTGACAGGTACAGAAGGCAGTGGTGGAACTTGTTCAAATATGCTACTAGTTGCAACCAAGAAAAATAAAAAAAAAACCCAAAAGAATTGCATGACCAAGTACTAGATGAAAGAAGGTTATGCACAGAATCTCTATATTAATTCAGTTCAAGATCCCATTGCACCATTATGTCCTGGCCTCTTTGTTCTGCTTATGGTTCTAGGTACAGCAGCAGGATCCTCTACTGATTAGAAGTAGCACTACTCCTGCTTTCTCCAGAATTACGAGTAGCCATGTGTCATCAAATCTAGTCTCTTGCCTTAAAAAAGCATTTTGTCCTATTTTTATTCCCTTTCCTTACCTGCCAGACAGTATTTTCCTGAGGATATGTCACATACTTTAGTCATACACATAGCTGATGTTGAAAAGGACCACACAAAGGAGAGCTGCTAAAGCTCCCTATTCTTTTTTCTTTTTAGCTGTTAACAATAACAGTGAGAACAGTGATGTTGCAAGTGGAAAACCAGAGATCCTTTTGCCTTTCCAGATCTGAATTTATGATGTGACTTAGAAGAATAGAGTCCCCATTCATGATCTAAAGAAAGCTTATCCTAAATACATATATTGATAAAGGTGTATGAAAGGAGGCTATTCCTTCTTAACCACATATACTGTAGCTTGTCATTAGGTCACAGAGTGACACACTCATGCTATCTCAGGGACCATTTACTCCATAATCACTACACATGTAGTGGAAGTACTTCAACAGTAGAAGTTGAGACTGACCTACCACAGATGTCCCAGAAACTGATCTTCAGAGCTCTGCTGCAGTAGATATAGATGTTACACATAGAGATGCTCTAGCCACCTACTACTAGATAAAAGGTACAGAGCTCCCTCTTCCACAGCCTATCTATTGTGAGATGAGGCATATATAAGCATCAAAATCTAAAACAAGTTTCAAAATTGTGAACTATGCTCAGGTCCTCCCAGCAGTGCAGACTGTACTTATGTATCTCATTCGTCTTTAAACATGTATCACATACCCTGGTAGCAGTTTAAGATAGAAGCATTTCTGCAAGATAGGCTTTGTGGGGTTTGATTCCCCTGAATCAAAAAAAGGAAATTTAGAGCAATAAGAGCTCACATTCTGTGTGAATGTTCAGCATTCAGCTGTGGTGTAGCCAGGAACTACTGGATAAAACAAAGTAACAGGAGTAGTTACTGTAAAAGTAGGGACCAATTTTTATTTTTATTTTTTTTTTTTTTTTTTTAAAAGAGAAAGTTTAGACTCTTCCATAGCAAAAGAGTTCATGGTTGCAAACTTAGGCAGAGGTGAAATACACCAGTTTCTCTGGTACCACCCATCACCTACTGCAGAGTAAAAGATCCATTGAGTAGTCTTTATTGCAACACTTGACCCTCCTACAGTGTACAGAATTTTTACATAGAAAACTCTGTCAAAATACCTTGCTTTCCAAACTCAGGGCACTTTCAGGACTAGACTTTTAGTGTGTCAGCTGCTTTGCACATACCGGAGCATCTGCTGCTATTCTGCAGTCTTTTCAAATCCTACTCAAACTCCCTCTTTGATGGCTTGCAATATAAAATCATGTGAAATAATGGACCACATTCTGCAGTCCACAGTAATTTCACAGTAGTGTAATCTCATTGTTTTGGATGAAGTTTCACAGGTACATGGCTGTTGCATCTGAAAAGATAGTCAGTCCAGTAGCATCAAGGGTGGAATGGCTGAGCTGAGCTAAGTCTGAGCTACCAGATGGGTGGAGTGACCTGATTACCTGCATATAATAGCAAGAGAGGTTGGAGAGGTCAATCTCACTTTCAGCATGATACATGTTATGTCAGAATGGCTTGTGACAGCTCCCACTGGCTCAAGAATGACTCCTGCTGACTGAGAAATGCTTATGACAGCTCCTACTGACCCAGTCAGTAGGAAACATCTCTTTAACTCAACTGGGATAGATGGTACCAACAAAATACAAGATGTCCAGGTCAGAACTCAAATACTTTGCTAGTACATTGTACTTGGAAAATAAAGTCACATAGTTTGGTCCTCCTCCAAGAAGTTAATCTAAATTGGAGCATCACAACTTGCCTAATATGATTAATAATGTATTGGTAAAGATCCTAAGTGATTAATCTTCTTTCTGCTTTCTCTCTTGCACAGCTTTTATTGTTTCTAATCCTCATTATTCATTATATTTACATATTTATATGTGAATATATATTTTACATATATATTTATATAAAAATATATACA